>JARYHS010013202.1:0-38851 GCA_031002005.1 Vandiemenella viatica | reverse complement strand
AAAAATGATCGTTACCAACGACAAGAACTTCACACAACCTCTGATAGACAATGGATAGCCCGAAGTAAAAGCCTTTCTACATTTATTTGTCCATCTGTTATTTGATTAAATGCAAGGTTGTATGTATAAGTATTACTAGCAGAATACGATTCTGCCGGGTTTCATATCAAATATGGCCGCAAGTATTTTAAAATTAAATTTTTTTTTTAAATTTCGTTCACCTGAGTTAAAAAAAATTATAATTCATGTAAAGAATACAAAAAGTATGAGTTTGTTTCTGTAAAAGTTATAGATATGTAAGAGAGAGAGAGTTAGCGCATCACATCGTCTGTCAGACTGCGTGGTGAGCTAACTTAATCAGCTGGCAATCCCTACTTGGGGAGCGTGCATAAACTACGTAGCTCCATATTGGCCTCCTCTGAACCCCCCCCCCCCCCCCACGTAAGACCTACGTGGCTTTTGCCTCTACCGCCCCCCCCCCCTCACGTAGCTTTTTTCCCTTTTGATTCCAGACGACATTTTGCACGTTTTCTCTTGTCAGACGATTGTAAATTACATACGGAGATAATTAACTGACGGAAATAAATATTCACATGCTGTTGTGTGTTCTGTTCATCATTTTAACTGTGAAAAATGTTATGAAAGGAAAGCTACGTGGCCTGGCTCGGAACCCCCCCCCTCCCCCCACGTAGCCCAGCGTAGCCTTCCAGCCAACCCCCCCCCCCCTCCCTGGACCGAGCCACGTAGTTTGTGCACGTTCCCCTAGTGCCAAACACAACTACTTTTTTTTTTTTTAATACCGCCCGGTGGCTTCTAAAAGACTGCTGACGCTTTGGTTCTCAACAATGTATTACCTGTGTACTGTACCTCCTGGAATTTATACTAAATCAAGTGAATCGTAAATTATTTATCGGGTTTGATCCGAATCGGCAAATATTTAAGCTTAATGATTTAGTATAAATTATAAAATGATATTAAAGTTACTGAATTTATTTAACAAATCGAAATATAGATATCATTGTACTAAAAAAAAACACAGTATCAATTGAATATGAAAATAAACAGATATTTGTTGCTTCCGACAAAATTCAATGGCTGAGTAGTGGGAAAATCAGAAGAGGTGCGCAACTTTTCCTCTCCTGATTTTCCCCTTCTTGCAGGCGAGGGTACTCTCGTGTTGACGACTGGTGTGTAATCAATATGGAGTGGTCAAATGAAGCCATTTTTCAGTTGTTGAGTGCTTACGAGAACGAACCAACTATTGGAACACCAATATCGTGGAGCATAAAAATATGCGTGGAGTAAATTAAAAGTTAATTAAAAGATTCTTATATCCCAATTGAAGAATTAAAGAAGAAAAGGGGCAAAATATAAGGAGTTACATAGTGAAATTAAAGAAACTATGAATATAGGCAGTGTTGCAGGAGATATTTATTAGCCTCATCGGCCTTTTTTTAATGTAGTATGTAACGAGACTGCTGTGTCAGACTCGTACAATGTTTCAAATACGAGGGCTGTCTGAGAAGTTCTCGGCCTCGACCATAAATGGCAGCACTACCCATGTGATTTTTTCCGTGCAAGTTGGTGCATGTGCCAGACATGCCTGCAAGAAATTGCAATACATTCTACGTTGTAGTTTGGTCTGTACAATTGTTTGATGCAGGCGCGGTGCGGAGTTTTACCAGAGATGGAAAAAATCGAGTATCGTGCAGTTATAAAATTCTTTGTAAAAGAAGGTTTAACGCCATCCGATATCCAAGGAAGATTTTTAAAAGTGTATGGGGACTCTTCTCCTTCATATTCGACAGTTAATAAATGGGCTGCTCAGTTCAAACGTGGCCGTAGCAGTGTCGAAGATGATGAACGCGAAGGACGTCCGAAAAGTGCAACGGCTCTAGAAATCATCCAGAAAGTGTGATCGACGAATGAAAGTGCGTGAGATTTCTGAGACCGTAGGGATATCATAAGAACGTGTGGGATACATTTTTCATGAAGTATTTCATATGAAGAAGCTTTGTGCAAGATGGGTGCCGCATTTGCTCACTGTTGATCAAAAGCGCATCCGCATGAGACATTCTGAACAGTGTTTGGAGCGTTTCAACAAAAATAAAACTGATTTTGTGCTTCGATTCATAACTATGGATGGGACATGGGTTCACCACTACACGGCAGAATCAAAACTGCAGTCAAAGCAGAGGACAGTAGCTGGTTGTTCAGGTCCAAAGAAGGCCAAGTCGGTTCCAACGGCAGAGAAGGTGATGGGCATCAGTTTTTGGGATGCTAAAGTTTTTTGTTCATTGATTACCTTGAAAAGGGTAAAACAATAACTGGACAAGCTATTTCGATCTTTTAGACATTCTGGATGAAAAAATGAGTGAGAAAAGGCCCATTTTAAGGAATAAGAAAATCATTTTTCATCAGGACAATGCACCTGTCCACAAGAGTCTTTGGCAATGGGAAAATTAAGAGATCTGCACTATGACGTGTTGCAGCATCCACCTTATTCCCCAGATTTGGCTCCCTCCGACTTCTATCTAATCCCAAAACTCAAAAACTTTCTTGCTGGTCAGCGTTTTTCTTCAAATGAAGAGGTGATTGCAGCTATAGATGGATATTTTGCAGGCCTTCCAGAAAGCCACTTCAGGGATGGTATAATGAACTTGGAACATCGTTGGACTAAATGTATCAATGTTCAGGTTGACTATATTGACCAATAAAATGATTTGGTAAATATCAAATTGGTTTTATATTTGTAGGCTTAGAATTTTTCAGACCACCCTCGTAGTAACAATAATTCATATTTAGTGGGGTAGGAATATTTTGCTCGAGAGTGCCAGAGCAGGATGGTATTTTTGCTTTAAGTCTGGAGAGAAACACTTGTAACGGTTGATACGACCCCTTCCATACCTTGGCTGAGTGGCAGCATATTTCACGATCAGGGAGTGAGGACCCGCTAATCTCCGGCAGGTGCAGGCCTAACTGACCCTTCGGTCAAGTGAATAATTCGGCTGGACGATCTATTGCGCCATGAGATGAGATTCCCCTACGCTAACGGAAAAAATTTGGCGACCGAAGCCAAACTCGGGGAAGGTCGGACGTTTCCGGGGTGAGGCAGTTACGGTAGATCCAAGTGTGAATCACGTGGCTGTGAACTCCCAATCAACGTTGATGTTACAAAATAATAACCAGCTGTTTGGTAAGTTCTGAAGCCACATGTCTTACGAGCCTACGGATTGGATTTCGACGGAGCTGGAGGAGATCCCGATACGACATCGGGAAAGAGGAGCGATTTTCTAGAGGTCTATAACGGTACGGTTTGAGCCACCTCTGGCTTGCGGTACCTGTTGCTGTTGCTGTTGTCTGAAGGAAGCGACGCAACGCCGCTGCGGTATAACATTCAGCCATTAAAAAGAACTCAGTGTTGCACATTCCTCGACCCGTCAACGCATCTGAGCAGAGTATCACTCTCCGACAATGTTTTTGAGCATGTTGACAACCGTGAGCAACCTGATTTGATACGGGAAGACTGTCATATATTCCTTTCAGTCAGAAAATATTGTTTTATTTAAGTCCAAGACTTAATAGCGCCCTGTTTGAATTAAGACACAGAAATTCATTTCTATAAGCTTGTATTTGTGAACAGCTTTATAAATTAGTAGAGGAAATTTCATGTTAGAAAAATTCAATCGTGACATAGTGCTTAAATTTCACATAAAATAGGTCACTGTTGTTTGTTTAAAATTAACGTCTCATATTGTAAGACTCGGTATTAATATATATATATATATATATATATATATATATTCCCGTCCCTCGTTACCGTCATTATCCTACCTACATTATAACTCTAGTTTCCTTTTAAAATATCTTTAGAATGCACTTTATTTTCATAATCTAATTTCTGTATCCAATTATACAAGGCAATCTGCTATATAAACAGGATACGGAAGATAACCATGATATACGCATTTTGTATCCAACTATACGATCTGACAGCACTGCGCTGCTATGTGGTAAATGGGTAAGCGCACAGTTTCATTACCATCCTTCTTCCTCTCTCATACACAATGCAAAAATCGCGCTGCACCCTGACACTCAACACAAACAGCATAGAACAAGGAGTAATATCACAGAGGAACGGAAAGATAATCTGTTACGTTTAAAATTCCCTTTACTGCAACCATCGAGTTTCTTTTCCAGTTTGACCCCTTTTATATTAATTAAATAACTTTTTTAATGTAATATCGACATGTAACGCCGCGATATAAACATGACAAGAAAACCGTCAATATACATTTAGTATACGTAGATAAAAATATAGCTACCGCTTGGAAGTAGTCGAGTGAAGGTGACTTTGCCTTTACAACCCCTCCACCGAGCGCGGAGGGTGAGAGATAACGCTCTGGCCTCGCATTCGGGAGGACGCGGGTTCGAATTCCCGTCCGAGCATCAAGATTAGGATTTTCCATGGTTTCCCCAAATCACTCCAGGCGAAAAAAGAGCACCTCCTCCCCTGTTTCCGTCTGTTAACCTGATACAGAAATAACACCCTGTGGAGGCGGTGTGACCTTGATAGAGTTAATTTTGGGCATACCTGTCTAGCACGATGACTACGATGACTAGTTCAAAGAAGCTGTAGAATTTAGGAATTGTATGTGATTATCGGAGGTTTTGAGGAGATACAGCAGAATGGAATGTAATTTTCACTGAACTCAACTGTGAAGTATTTACATTTTTTTGAGACACATCCGCTATCCCTGTTACAGTTAATACAAAAAATATTTTTGGTGTGTCGTATTTCCATCCCTACCTGCTTTAAGACTAGTATGGACTGCGAAAACGAGACTATGAAGCCAACATGGCGACAAATAAATGATTATAGGTAATTTCTAGCTCCGGAGGACTAATGTCCTCAAAGGGTCGCTGCAACGCCAGCCTAGCGGTAAATGGAGGACATTCAGTTGACAGAGAATAGGAAGACCACCTCTACGAATGTCAGTGGTAGATCGAGATTCGAGGACCCCCATAATGAGAAGTCAAAAGATTGGATAGTGAGAGTCATTTTTCGCTTTTAGTGTAGCAGAGTTCTCCAATAATTACGATTAGACGTTCTAGCCGTTTATTGTTACGGTTTACGTTCTACATAAAAAATCCACAAAAAGGAATATACGCAATTAATTACTTACTTTTCTCATTTCCTCGTTTTTCCTTAATCACAACATCAAAATAATTATAATATCTCTCGCTGATACCCGCGACTTCGTACGCGTGGATTAAGAATTTCTTTGCCAGAATTGAATATAGAAAGTTGTTGGTAACGAAGGATTAGTCCCAAACATCACCAAGTCGGCATAATATGACAGGAAAGCCATCATTATATCATTATACTGTCGAACCTGTCTCTTAAAGAGAATCAATTTCTAATATATTTAAAAACAGAAAAGCAAACGAAGGTGAGGGGATGTGGGGGGCGGGGGGGGGGGGTGATGTTAACTAAGGGCAGGTTTATTTCAGATTGGTCTTTTCTTCGTTCTTTAGCATGAGCGTCTGATTCTTGGGTTCCAATAACTTTAGCTGCTCGTGCTCTGCTAGAGTTACAACTTAGGCCAGTTTACGCCCGCAAGGCATGTCAAAAAAGAAGGCAAAATAAATTGGTGCCAGAAACATTTAAGCAGACACAAAGTAATAGGATAGAGAATATCTACATCTACACTAAATAATACTTTTTTCTCTAAACGAAATTTGGCTGTATAGTGCCATTTGGCGCTTCAGGCCAAATAAAAAAAAAAAAAAAAAAAAAAAAAAAATTAGACACTAACATAATGCGCAAGAAGCACACCTTGAGCAACCAACGTGACATTACAAAATAACACACATATCCGTCTCTCTGTCACCATTCGATAAGTTCTCAAAATTTCTTGACTACAACACTTAATCATACCGAAAAAAAATGTCCTTTGCCCTCCCTACAGATTTTCTTGTCAAATTCCGTCAATATCGGTAGAGGCATTTAGTCGTCAAAAAGTAACAAAAAGACAGAGACTTACTACCGCATTTATAATATTATTACTGCAGATCACACACACACACACACACACACACACACACTGACTGCAAATAACCCCTGAGGGATCAATATAACTTTAAAAAGTGCACACCTACAGCGTTGCAAGACTACCTACGATTTTCCTCGCATTGCACCCCTAAATTTGTGATATGTACAGTTTAACATTCAATCCGAATAACCGACGGTCCAGGTGTGACACTTACAATCAAAAACAATTTTTAAAAATCTTTGCCTCCACGGAGATTCGAACCGTAGACCACGAACCAAACATAAATAAGCAAGCGCTTTAACCACTGAACTACCCGACCACTGTATCGAAAGACAGTACAGAGACCTAGACATTCAACGCGTCTGTCTATCGCCGTTTAGTAATTTTTCAAAATTATAAGACAACATGTATTATTTATGCAGATAATTTTTCAATCAAATGTAGACAGTATTTTTCTCCTTGTTTCAAAGGATAAGTGTGCAAAGTGTCATCGAGATCGAATGAAAACTGTGGATTTGTATGAAGATCAAACAAACAAACATATTCATTATATTTATAGATTTTACCTATCTGTTTCTGGGTGGATATAAAGCAAGTGTGTTTAAGCCTTTGGAAGTGCGAGTTTGTAAGCTTCTGTGATCAAAACAGATTAAGTGTTCTGTGAATTTGCTTCTTGCGTCTTCTCAGATTGTATTTATATTCCTGGTTCTCAGAATTTCGGGAGTAATTCCTGGTTTACTAGGAGTTACCTGACTTCACAGTACAGAAGGTAAATATAAATCAGAAAAATAGGAAGAAAAATAAGTCAAAGGTCAAATTTAATCCCAGTTAAAAGTAATTATAATATCATTAATTAATATTCTTAAAATTTAAATATTCTGTAGTAAATATAAATAAATGTCGACACGATTTGTTTTCTTTGCTACCAAAATTACATATGAAAGAAGACTTTCGTGGCTAATTATGCTTTGAAACATAAAGTTTACAGTTATTTAAAAATTGCTAACTATGCCTTCAAGTCAAATAGATGTTTTAGATATTTAATTAATGTTGATTACTGTGTAAACCACATAATTGTTTAGGAATCAAATGAAATTTACTGTCCACATAGTGTTTAGTTTATAAAGCACAGTAGGAAACCTCTTTCAAGAAATGAGATGTCAACCATAAAATACTTCCTTTCGCGTTTTAAATTTTCACAAGTTTGTAATGTATTTTATTATAATTTTTTTGTGATAATGGCTAACTAAAGAAGTAGCAGTATTTTTTATTGTTATTGTTATTATTTTCAAACTACTTTGAAGATATTGCGTTCAGTTGAAGGAGTTAACACACGACATAAAGAGGAGGAAGACAGTATCAGTCGGCAGTATAATGATTTCATGCCATAACAGACATGTTCATCGACTTTTAAAATCGATTGCCACAGAAGAAGAACAGAATAGTCCGTACCATGCTTTCACTGTAAATATACCCAAATCTCTTAGCAGAATTCTGCAAGACATCTGTGTGTTTACTCCACAAAAAATTTGTATAGTATGCTTTCGTAAAGGAATTAACTTCACAGCTTCTGATACGCTTCCTCATAGAAAACTGCACAACATAGTGCACACAATGAAAACATTAAAACAGGGTTTTTATTTATTTTAAATTAGCTACATTGCATATTGTTCCTGTAGGTGGGATTTGTTTACACGCTTCTTTTTTATTCCGACGTAAGTTGTAGCTGGGTATTTCTATTATTTCGTGAGATTTCACAGCAAGTGATTCATATACTCAAGTAGTGGTGGTACGACCCTCGTTTCTCGATACACAACAGAATACGGTATTAATGACGTGTTTTTACACCACTTTGCCCGCAGTCGTTAAAGCGCCATGATACTGGACTCCATGGTCTGGGGGTAAAGCCTTATATCTAACGCAATAGCCCTGATTACGAGTTTTAGGAGGTTTTACGTAGTTTTGTTGACAAATGTTGCGATGGCTCCCAATTTCTTAACAGTAACTGCTATTTTCTCACGCAATAATATTAATCTAACAAAAACATAAATAGCACTGATGACTGACAGATGACGACACTTACATTCCGGTATTAGACTAGACCACCACTACAGAGGCGGAATGCATTGCCGTAAGCGGAAAAAGAAAAGCAAAACTGTGAAACTAGAGGCAGCGAGGCTTGTTGGTGGCCATATCATGTGCGCGTTGGAGGCACAGACAGAAGGTTCGTTGGTTCCTACCGTATGACGCGCACGAAGCAATTGTTTCTCACAGAAAGAGAGCGAGATTCTTTACTTCGTGTGTTTAAGTGGTGTTGAAATGTGTAGCTGACTGTCACGAATATTGTTATGAACAGTATGTTGCGTTTAAAATGTAAGAAGGGAAAGTGTACATGAGGCCTCCTCTTCTCTAAGTAGACCCATAGCCACCAAGTTTTATATCATTCGAAGCACTAACCACCATCATCAGTCTCGTGTAGCATTACTACAAACGCTGCAGAAAGATAATGAATTTAACGCAGTACTTTGGAATCGTACGCAACTACCACTTTAGCGTCGCTGTCCAAGACCCGAATGATGAAAATTTCCTTGACAATCGTGGCTCTAAGCATGTAATGCAAACCATCACGGTTTTACCAGTCCTGAGCGCCAGGTGAGATGATTCTATTGGGGCGTCGCTTACACACCATGAGTTCGGTTCAGATGACCACCCTGGGGGGACTCGTTCTTTTTCAGCTCATTAATCTGATAAGTCCGTGGTACGGATTCCACGTTAAACTGTAGATCCCAGAGGAAAGGAACTGGCCGTCCTACCTCTGACACAATGTCTTAGTATGCCTCCTTCGGGAGGATCCAACCAACCTTCGGGTTGTGGACTAAGTTAAGTTTTAATCTGATAAGAATGTGCCTTTAAAACAAAACATTTGGTGTCAGTAACTTACCTTGCGTGAAAACGCTAAGTATCGCTAAAACTAACATTACATTTTTAGCACCTGCTGGATACTGTGTGTAAACAATTAATTTCTCTACTGGCATTTTTGTCTTCTTTCACCATCATTCGGTGCTGATGTCTGCGTATGTTTCCGCTTAATTATGAGGAGAAGGTCCAAAGACGGGCTAGTGTCTAAGTAAGGGCTACTTGCTGAATTTGGGGGAAGGCACGAGAATAGCACCAAAAGGAACATCAAGTGGTAGAGGAAGAATAGTGAGCAAATGAACTTGGTCCGTGATATACGTGCGTTGGCGCAAATTGTTTTATCAGAAAACTTGCTTTTGACAATCTCGAGACTTTTAACTTGAAGTACCGCATGGTCTAAAAACGGGCTACCATTGGTGGTCCAATAACGGGCTAGCTCTTGAAAAGTAAACACCAAGATTTCAGCACCCCGGGTCAACGACCAACTGCTCAAGCTTCAACGTCCAAAAGTGTTAGTCCATCCCCACCATTGCAAAGAAAATTCACTCGTGGTCGCAAGTGCGCCAAGGCTTGCGTCATAACTGGATCTTCTTACAGCGAATGATTGAAGATATGTGTAGAGTGTACAGCCTTAAACACTGTCAGATTATTGTGAAAGTATAAACAGGAGCCTCAGTTTAAAAAATAAAAACAAAAAAAATCCAAGCATAATCAAAAAACCCGTTAGGTAATTTAAGCGAAGAGTTGAAGTCGGAAGAAGATCATATGGTCCTTCATACTGATGACAACAGTGACGAGTTGACATTTCTCTGGGAGATAAACGTGATGACGACATTTTCTGTGATGAACTATTTTCAGATAACTTCAGAGGCGAAGTGTACATTCAGTTCTACAATGTGAAGGTTGGGCGGACACTAAATGTGCTCAAAAGGTTTCAAAATCCTGCACTTGTTGGAGAGAGTGATGAGGGGATGCACGAGAGAAGTAAAGTAATTGGGTTACAAAAATTTGGTCAGACCATTGCTCGAATATGGTAGTGTAGTATGGGATCCACATTTTCAGTATCAAATACAGGAGTTGGAGAAGGTGCAGAGAAAGGCTGCTAGATTTGTTTCTGGAAATTATCGCAGAATGCAATCAGTGACAGATATGCTAAAGGAGCTGGAATGGGATTCATTGGAAGACAGGAGGAGGATGAGGAGGGTAATGGGAGTGCACTGGGCGTATAATGGCGATGAGGCATGGAAAGATATTGCAGTAGGTATGAAAAGTAGTTCATGGAAGGGAAAAGATGACCATGGCCACAAGCTGGCACTCGATTTCAGGCACAAGGGTGTGGGAAGATTTTCTTTTTTAGGTAAGGGTGTTAGGGATTGGAATGAGTTACCAAGGGGAATGATGAATAACCTACCGAAAACGTTAAAAGAATTTAAAGTTAAAATTTGAGGAGGGCAAATGTGGGTGAGTGAAGGATAGCGGGAAGTTGGGTGTGTAGGGAAATTTCCACCGGAGCTTGTACTCCATTACAATTAAATTAAATACAATGGAGACTAAGGTCTGTAACTTCTACAAGTAAAAAAACTAAAAAAATAGGATCGTTACGTTTCAAGTTAGTAAAGTTTTTTAAACAATTTTTTTAACCTTTATTACGAGATGAATTTCCCTTTTATACAAGTGGTCAGTATTTGGACCACCTCTTGAAAATGAGTCATTTTACATATTTTTTTGATCCTTTGATTTTGGGAAATTAAAACTGGATATTGTTTATAAAAGCAACATCAAAATTATCCATATTGAGTAAATCAGTAGGACCAAAATAAAAGTTGTAGCACGTATTTCTCCTCTACAATCTGTCGAAGTTGAATGGAATTACCGATTCCCTAATGTAATTTTTATTGTATTTTTTAATAAAAAAAAATATGTGATAAGAAGTTCTAATTGAGTGATTGGGTGCATTCCAGTTATTGCGTTTTTCCTTGACGACTTGGCCGTTCTAACTATGTTGTAGGTACCCTTCCTCCGTTACTGGGACGAAGTGGATTTTCTGCTATTCGTATTTCGAGGTCGAGTTTCGATTTAAATTTCCGTCGCACCGTTCTTGTTGGACTGAGTTTACACACATTCAGTGGACACGGGTGCCGGAAATTGCTGCGCGTGACACGAGATAAAACTTTGACACGTGTACGGTGCGACACGTGTCAGATGGATTAATTGAAACCTCAGTCCTTCGCGAGAGCTGCTGTAATCCTTCGCAGGTGGTGTGAGGCAGCTTCTAGCTTGTGTTTAATCATATCGCTAGCGAGGAGAAGTGAAACTGTAATACACTTGTTATCATTGTTTTTTCGGAAATTACATTTGTGAATTGTTATAGTCGAAGGTGAAACATACAAGAAACTGCTATCAGGATATAAGTATAATAGATTTTCCCCCCTGATTTATTTCACATGGATCACAGGAATGTATTTCGGGCTACCATTTTCATTTCACTCGATCGCCACTTGTCTTGATGCTATGCCTAAGAATAGCATCAAGACCGGCATTAAGTAGCCCGTACTTTAGACCAATAAAAGGCATTAAGGTAGCGTCACATATCTCATAAAGCTCAGTCGAATTACTCCACACCTACCGATGATAAAGAAGTTTTACTTCAAAATATATTTATAATCTGCTCGATCTTGCTGTCAACATGAACAAATTTTGAGCTTATGCGCATATATGATTCAAATGAATACCTTTAGTACGGATGTTCCACGTTTCTCAGGATGCACCTTGAGGAGACTAGTCTACTTTTGCATCCCTTGTTTTAAGTATTTTATTCTATTGTGGTTTTTTTGTTTAGTTGCCAAGTAACATGTAGTTGAAGAGGTCTGAAGTATTTCATACTGATTTATCAACTCCAAAATCAATTCAGATGATAAATTTTCCATGGAAATGTGTATACTGCATGTCAGGTGGAAGTTGGGGTCCGTCTCAGCACGCGCTTAGATGATTAAGGGAAATTCTCCTGGACGTCTCCGCTGATCACGTACTCGTTGCGCCGTGGTGTGTGCTAAATCTTGGGATTAGATCAAGTTGCTCTATGCAGAGATGCTGTCGCATACATTTAAATCCTCCTTGTCTGGTAACTCGACATTCTAAAAGGGGAAAGGGAATTTAGTAAGTGGATGGATAATTCATTTTCTGTTGAGTATCTCAATTGCTGTGAGACGAAAGCTGGGAACTCGCTCAATCTGGAAATGTTTAGATTTTTAATAATCCATTTGTACATGCTTTCAATCAAAATCCGTAAAAAACTCTAAATCTTCCCTCCCTCCCCTTTTTATTTTCTAGACTATTAAAACGAAAATTCTTTTAAAATTTATAGTAATGAGTAGCCTGCGAAAGTGAATAGGAAAACTGTAACGAACTTTCCGGAGTTTTGAAATTTCCACACAACAAATAAATAAGTTATTTTAACCAAGTTGATTGTTCAATAGATATTTTGGACAAAATATTATATCATTTGATTAATTATTTTATGAATCCGATGATAAGTATGAAGCAGTGGCGTAGCTAGGTCAATAAGGGCCCTGGTGCAAAAAATTTATTTTGGGCCCTGAGGCCAGACGGGCGACCATTTTTTTGCTTTGTATGCTGGTAGGGGCCCCCTGATCTGAGGATGGGGGCCCTTGAATTGTTCTTTAGGGGCCCCTGAGCAGTGGTTGGGGCCCTTAGTGAGGAGCGGGGGCCCTTAGTGAGGGGCTCCTGTGTTCTCAGGGGCCCTTTAGACGACGGTAGAGCTAAAAAAAAAAAGGTCGCCAGTTTGCCGTGAAGGCTCGTGGGCCCTCTAAACTGCGCTTGAGGGCCCCTAGAGGTGCGCTTAGGGGCCCCTTGAGGTATGCTTGGGGGCTCCCTGAGCGTGAGGGCCCCGGTGCACTGCACCGCCTAGCCCCATAGTAGCTATGCCCCTGGTATGAAGTAAAATTTCAAAATTTTTCTGCGGCCCTTTACACTTTCTCAAGTGAATATTTTTCTATGCGATGTTGTTGCAGGCTATGTTTCCACAGTTGCTTAATTAATTACTAGTTGAAAGAACACGCCAATGCAACTGTTTAGTTTATTTATTGCTGCGTCGTACGCGTTTCACCTCTCATCGAGGCATCATCAGCGATGAATCTCTGTTACAGTTTTTATATACAGTTTTATGCTATTATTACATAATTATGGGCATGAGATATTTTATAGCTAAAAGTTACTTACTATTTACATTTCTTACTATGGTATGCATCTGCGCATCTCCATTTTTATGCAAATTCTCACTATCAACAACCACAGACACAACACAGTCACTATACAGGAAAACTTATATATACAAAAAGCAAAAAATGAAGGCAATCAGGTACTAAACGACCAAGTAAACCTCACAAATAACACGTTACTCAATTTAATATACACAAACTCGACAGACAAAACAAAATAAACACAAACTGTATAATAAAACCCCACACATATATACATCACACATAAATATAAAACATTCTAACAAGACCATCACATACACACACACACACACACACACTTTCAAAACTCGCGCTATCGGCCCGAGACATGACATATACAAACAAAATGGCCACAGCAGACAACCGAAGGACGCGACAAGACATAAACAAACCAGCTGACGCTAACAGACGACTGAACGATGATAACAAACAATATTGTAAATATGATACAGGCAAAACATGCGTTGTATATGAAAACGGAGATGCGCAGCTGCATACCATAGTAACAAATTTAAATAGTAAGTAACTTTTAGCTATAGAATATCT
Organism: Vandiemenella viatica; assembly: GCA_031002005.1. Classification (NCBI taxonomy): domain Eukaryota; kingdom Metazoa; phylum Arthropoda; class Insecta; order Orthoptera; family Morabidae; genus Vandiemenella; species Vandiemenella viatica. Next base: position 25,074 of record JARYHS010013202.1, on the reverse strand, counting down.
CATGCCCATAATTATGTAATAATAGCATAAAACTGTATATAAAAACTGTAACAGAGATTCATCGCTGATGATGCCTCGATGAGAGGTGAAACGCGTACGACGCAGCAATAAATAAACTAAACAGTTGCATTGGCGTGTTCTTTCAACCAGTAATATTTTTCTTATTTTGCAAAACTAATAATGTACACTATTGTAGTGTATCGCTACACTACATAGTAATATTCGCGATATGCTGAGCTCCTGGCTCGCACAGGTGGACAGTTCAAACAAAGAAGTGTCAGAGACGCTGTGGTATGCGACCTTGAGGCAGGTACCCAGGAGCCGTTAGGGTATGTGGAGAACACAGTAGACGGCCAGCTCTGGTGTTGCGTGCGTCGCTAACCGACGGGAGAACATTATGTGCGGCGACTAATGTTAGCACGGTTGGTGGTGGTGCTCTATGTTCCACGTCGCCATCGGAGTAGATTACGCAGTGCGACGGCCAGCGGATGGGTCATCGCATGGGAATGCTACTGGAAGCAGACTTGGCGCCTCCGGAAAAATGGTAACTGCGCAGAGATGTTGATAACCATCGCAAGAAGTGTCGTATTGATAAACCCTGTCGCCCTATAGACTCTCATCGCCCCGCTGCCCTTAGTGAAAGGACGTATAACAACTGATAGATATTGAAACTATTGTAGTACACGTTGATTGTTTAATTGTAATTGAAAAGTAATTGTTGTAATAAATGTTAATGTCAAACGTAGGTGAAACGGTGTTGCCAACATGTAAAGTAAAATCCCAATTACTTCATTCAGTAATAATATTGTTGGTAAAATAATTAAAATAAAAGGTAATTTAATTTTAAAAGAGGAAGTACAAGCTGTACGCTTCAGTATTTAAAACATCATTGGTTGGTACATTTTAGTACACAATTTGTGTGCCGAACCTTCACACTTGGATTATGGTTTGATTTATATTTCGGGAGGATCGGATAAATTTTGCGTTCACAGTGACTGTCGGAAGTGAAGAAGGTCGAAGTGCTCTTCTGCCGCAGCGAAACCCTTTCCCTATATAGACACAGCTCAATTCGCCCAAATGGGGATAGATTGGCATCACTGGACTTTTAATGACTCGTTCTTCATAGTAGTATACTCTTTGACTAATATAGGCTGGTATGACGTTGTCTTTTATTTTTAATTTCAACTTGAAAATACTTCACCATGTCCACTCGACACTAATTGAGCTTTGCACGACCGAGACGTATAATTGGATTTTGGACCTAGACGATAAGTTGGTGCTACGCGTCCCTCCACCATTATCATTGGGTTTTGTAGGGTGCCCCCAGTCATCATCATTTGACATTTCCGCTGCTGCGGGTCATCTGGGACATCCTCTTATATTTGTGATGGTCTAACGACGATTCTTTCCCTTAGTCTCCCTTTCTTCGCCTGGTCTATCAGTCTTGCCTGTGATCTTCCAATAAGTTTTCTTCTCTTTCCTTTGTTCAAAGCACTAACTTCGGCACCCTCCCCTCCTCCATTTTGATGATATGTCCCCACCACATCTTTTTATCGTCTCTTTTAATACTGCGTTATGGCTTTGATTTCTTATTCGATTCTTCCTTGCAACGTTTTCCAAGCCTCTCAGAACGCTCACGTTTGCCGCCTGTAGGCTGCTTTGTCCATTCCGGGTTTTACATCAATAGTGCAATAGTGGCAGGTAGTACAGAGATAATATTTTGGTTTCAGTGTTTGAAGTACGGATGCAAACTTGCAAACTTGTGCACCTCAAAGCAACTACCTTCCTAAGCAAACACATCACAGGGGGGTTTACGATTCCGAGGAAGACGGGACGAGTTGGCGCTCGTGAGGTGGTTGTAACATGAGCTATGTGTGTGGATGAGGAGTGGGCAGCGACCCGCACCAACAAGGTCCGGCCGACCGCATCCGTTGCTAGGCAACGCGCCTCCGCCATTACCGACAGCCTGAAGGAGAAGAAGGTCTGCGCCCTCTTCCGAGTCCACCGCACTCTAAGTACGCTACACAGCGTTATGTGTCAGGTTTAGTTTTATTCCACGTCTGTTCTTTTTCTAACTGAATGATATTTAGCATAGTTACGTGAAACACTGAAGAGTAATTGCATTGAATTTGACGCTATCCTAACGTCATGTTTCGCTTAGTCTGGCAATGTAAACAGATTGATGACATATGAATGCCAATATGTCAGTCCCCGACTGAGTGTAGTTCAGTTATAGGTCAGAAAAGAATATGAAAAAGTGGAGGTGAACGTTAGTATGCATAAAATAACAGCCAGCGGAAAATCTTGATGATAAAAGAATGTAAAAAATTAAAGTGTCGTGGTATCCTCTTAATACAAGCAGTGGCGGCTCTAGACGTAGTGCCACTGTGACATGTCACCTATAATCATGAATAAATAAATTAAAAAATAAATACTGTGAAAGAAAAATAAATATTTATAAATGCGGCATTCTCTACTCTACAGCTAGGGAAAGTACTGAACTCCATCTGTTGGCCACATCAGTGAACTGTTTCGCTGTCGTGGAGACAATTCTTGGTTGGCACAGATCGCGCATGCGCTCTAGCGTTTTCGTGGAAATATTCAAGGTCGGGGGTTCGCTTTGTTAATGGGGAATGGAGACAACTTAGTTCTGTCACAGCTGCAGCTCGATAAAGTTAGTAATACTGCCGGCAGAGTGCAGGAGCTGCCATTTTTGTAGCATTCAACTAAATACCCACTGGAACAGTGCTTCAGTCTGTTCGCTGATTACTGGTGGTCCGCGAACATAATTCAGCAGTTCCACAGGCATAATATCATAAATTATGGTACCATATTCGTACTGTATAAGGCTGTATGCCCAACATTTAAATGCCTTGAATATTTCAATGACCCGGCAAAAATGTGGCATTTCCAGGATGAGATAGAACAGCACTGTTTCTACAACAGTCTATTTACTTCCATGTGGCGTCTAGAGATAAAGTAAATGACGGTTTACTAAGGGTTTTTAAGTGGGTATGAGGAACTGCGGTAGTTAATAAGATTGGTAACGCGAGTGGTGAAGTAAATAAAACTAAAAGGCATACGATCTAGCGTCTTTTATTTTGGTTTATATTTGTAGGCCGGTGGTAGTACCGAGCGTGGTGGTGTAACGGCTAGCGTTCTGGCCTCGCATTCGGGAGGACGGCGGTTCGAATCCCCGTCCGGGCATCCAGATTTGGGTTTTCCATGGTTTCCCCAAATCACTCCAGGTGAATGCCGGGATGCTTCCTTCAAAAGGCCATGGCCGAATTCCTTCCCATTCCTTGCCCCCCATCCTTTCGCGTCTGTAAAGACCTAGTTGTTATAGAAGACGTTAAGCAGTTAAAAAAAAAAAAGGGACAATGATTTTTGATAGACTTTCTTCGCTCATCCACGGGTAATTACGCTACTCTATTGGATCTGAACTTAATTCTTGTTGCAATTTCGTGTGGACGTATTCATTCCTTTTCAGAAGCCAATCTTTACACCAGGTTTTGTGTTTCTTTATTTTCTTTTTATTACACTTAATCCGTACTAATAAACAGACAGCGTTGTCTTCTTGCTGTGCGCCATCTCGTTGACTGAACTGAATCCCTCCGGCTTACCGTATCGTGTATGTGCCCTTTGTCTGAACAGGTATACCTTCCCGGATAATCTGCGTAGGCCTACCGCACAGGTAAACTGTTACGTGTGTATCCGGCAAAGTGCGTAGTGAGGACATAGCACACTGTTGATGTTGATTTGTCCATGGCTTGGGAACATAAAACTTTGTAACGCTTGGCGTAATTTCATCCTCCACTCAATAACACTTATTATAGTCATCCCACTCTTAACACACATCGAGGAAACGAACGAACCGTCCTATCTGTACAACCCGGGAGGAATAATAATAATTCCGTGTGGTTGTAATGTCCTGGTGACAGTGTTTCTATTGGTTTGCGCTTTCCGCTCCTGTCTTAGCCGCCTTAACCTATTCCGGTAGTGCTACCAGGTACAGGGAACGTACAGTTTAACTTGGAATCCGACCCTCGGAAGCATTCCGCCGTACTTCACATTACACAACAAGCCGTGCAGGTCGGGTTAATTGTCTACCAAAATCCCCACCGAGACAGGGATTCGACCTTTCGTTCCCCGGTGAGACACCTTAACCACTGCGCCACCAGACCAGACGTGGGGTAGAGGACTACTTGCCGTGATGCTGGGAGCAGTGCCATTATGCGCGCGCCTCCGTCGTGGGCACAGTGGCGCTGTTGCGGCATCATTAGCCGTGCCGGCTGCCACTGTAGTGATTCATTAGAGCCACGCAGTCTGCTCATTAGTCTTAACGGCGGCGGCCGCTCCCAGGGGACCTCAGCCGACAATCACAGCGGCGGCGGCAGCCGTGTTGTACGCTTACTCGCACCCTCGATTAGCTAACAAAAAAAAATTATAAACTCACTTAAATACACTGTAAAATTCACATAGTTATTTCATTCCTCTAAAGCAGCGGTTCCCAACCTATGGGTCGCGACCCACTGGTGGGTCGCGGAAAATCGAGGTTTTTACCACAAAAATATATATTATTGGTTTTGAAAAACTAATACAGAAATAAACTATGTGTAAAAAGTGAATTAAGGTTAAAATTAATCGATACCCTCATCAGCAAACACCAGTGCCAGAAATCTTATTGTAAAGTTGTGTTTTTATAATAATTAAACATATTTTTCATTATCTTTGTAAAAAAGCGGGAGGCGTCTGCACAAAGCATCGTCTCATCGAGTTGACGGCTGAAATTCCAGGATTAGTTAAAACTCGATTTGCAAATTAAAATGACCCAATTCAGTGGTTGACTGGTAAGTTTACCATTGTGTTTTCCTGCTCCCAGTCTTCTATATTTTCATACATTCGGGTGCAGTAAAACACAATGATTAAGCTACCAATCAAACACTAAAATCAGGTCTGCAGCTGGTTTCCACCGAAAAGCGACTTGGCAAACCAGTTACATTTTAATATAATGATCGCATTACTTCTAATCGTGGAATTTCAGGAGCCAAGTTGATGAGGTGATGGTCTGGGCAGCCGCCTCCCGGTCTATAATATGTCTGTAGTTTTATGTATTATCAATCCTTGTTTTTGTTGATAGTATATCCTTTGTACTAAAATTTGTCTTTTCGTAGGATAGGATAGTCGATAGCGTATCGAGGTCAGACAACATTTCCCATTCTGATATTAGATAGACTCTCATATTAGGTGGGTCGCGAAAATGTTTTTTACTTAAAATTGAGTCGTGTACCAATAAAGGTTAGGAACCACTGCTCTAAAGGATAATCAGTCGGGTTTTACGGTGTCGATATTTATGTTATGAGAGTGGGGAGTAAATTGGGGGCAAGGAATGGGCAGGAATCTTTCGATGGTCTTTTGAAAGAGCCATTCAGGCATTTTCCAGAATTCATCTCTACAAATTACTGGGATACCGTGCTCGAAAGCTAACTGACGGCTATAAAGGATTAAAATTTGAATCTTCAAGGTATTAGTACTGTCATGTGTCGATAGGTGATGCTACCACCAACCTTCTTCCACCAGATATCGCTGCTTTTATGAATGTCTTAATACACTACAATACGGTGACTATAACTTGTTTACCGAAAGCCTCAGAGAATTGCCGCATTAATGAAACTATGAACTGAAAAAATAGAAGTAACTTCCTTTTATTTCGTAAATTAAAATGTACAGCAAAGAGGCTTACTGTATTAAAATAATTGTTTTTTCCTCATGCAGGGTATCCCATGAACATATCAGATGGAGTTGGCTATCAGCTGACATGGCGAAAATTGTTATCTTTGATACAGATTCGCGTCTTACAAACCTACTGTAACATTTGGTCTTGGGTTGCTGGTAATGAATCCATCGTTTTTACGTTGCTAATAAAAGACGCATGAATTCTCGTGGATTCCGTTAAAATAGTTTTTGCCTCGCAGGTTATTGCTTTTAAACCAGTGTGACCAAACGTGCCATCTATCTCTTTAACAGAATTTTCGTGTGTGCATACTCGGCCACTTTAAGATAACCGTTGAGACTGGATGGCCGTTGAGGATCGGAGGGGAACTTGGTACGGGAAGGAGTTCTACCACGACAGTTTTGAGTAGCCATCCCAGTATTCTCCTAGAGTGACTTCGGGAAATCGTGGAAAACTGAAATCAAAATGCCGACCATGGATTTAAGCACATGTGCTCCCTATGCTACGCCCGAGCGTTATCACCCACCCAGCAGTGGCTTTGATCTCAGTGGCTTTATCTTATCAATTACCGATTGCATTCTGAGGTAATGTCCATAGACGGATGTAGCTGCCTTCCTCTGCACAGCTTGCAACCCCTGTGTTTGGTACTAATACCCCACATGCTGCGATAGCCATTTCATACCCTAGGTCTTCGGAACCTATCTCTTAAAGATATGTGTCAAACAATAATCAAAGTAAACACTTTGTCCATAATCTGATGGTTGACCAGTCCACCCAATAAAGGCATGTGTCTTAAGCTACTTCGTAAGAGGTAGAACGACGACTTCCTGTACTCAGCGACATACTGTTTAACGTGGAATCCTCAGCAAGGAGCGATCATGGCTTACTTCCATACAAACAAGCTCTGATGGCGGTTATATTACGTACCCGCAGGCCATGCTTGGAATCGAACCAGAGATCTTCAGTTTTCAAAGCAGGCTACTTGGCTAACATCAGTTACAAATGTTGGGAAACATGTTACGCGCACATTGAAACTGAAATTTTTTTCTTCGAATACTACTCAGAATGGTTTTTACAGTTCAAAATCCAAACAGAAATGAAACCCTATTGTTATCGCTTCTCTACCTATCCATTTGTCATTTTTTTTTTTTTTTTTTTTTTTTTTTTTGTAACTGCTTTACGTCTCTTTTTAACATCGAGGTCTTTAGAGACGGGAAAGGATGGGGGGCAAGGATGGGGGGCAAGGATGGGGGGCAAGGAATGGGAAGGAATTCGGCCATGGAGTGATTTGGGGAAACCATGGAAAACCCAAATCTGGATGCCCGGACGGGGATTCGAACCGCCGCCCTCCCGAATGCGAGGCGAGAACGCTAACCGTTACACCGCCCCACTCGGTGCCATTTGTCATAGGCCTGTATCTACTAAAAGGAATAACTACTTCAGATTTACAAAGGCTATGATAAACGATATAAAAAATCCAGTATCATAATTTTGTAAAACTGTATTCTAGTGGAGTCCAATACAAATAAAAAGGGTTGAAAAATAGAACTTTCTTTTCGCCACATTGAGTGTTGTTGCCGTCTTTACAGTTCTTCAACTAGAGGGATAGGACACTATTTTTGTCTTTTGTATCATTCAAAAATTAAGACGTGAGGGACTGTCGCAGTATTAGACCATATTTGTTACCAGGTAACTCTCAAAATCTCTGTTACCTAGAAACATGGACTCATGGATCTCAAACATCAGCCATATTGTGTATTTAAACATAAAATACTTATATAATATTTGTTTTGTAAGTAACGAGTATATATATTTTACTTTGCCATATATTAACTGAGTTCGATAGAAACTGCTCAAGTTTGAAGCGTGTTGCATCATAATCGATATAATAAATACAAGAAGACTCAAGTTACAAGGGTGAAGGAGGTCCATCAGGATCAACATGGAAGACATACAAGACTGGGAATTATTCAGAGGAAAAATTGCGAAGGTAAAGGAGCTGACTGAAGAAAAACCAATCAGGAAAAGGATAGGATTTTCAGAAGAAGGAAGATAAAGCAAGAGGGAGCCAGAGGATGAAAGAGCACTGGCGACGGAGGAAGGCAACTCAGAAGAGGAAATGAAGTTGCGTATTCGTAGTCCACAGATGGCTGATACGAAAAGGGGGGGGGAATACTACCTATGATAAATTTCACTGGGACCGAACAGCTGGCTCAGGGATTCGAGCGGCAACGCAGCGCGTCGTCGGTGTGACGTGGAATGAAGTCCGCTGCCTAAATTAACATACGTAGAGCACTGCCGTTGGATTTACCACATGAGTATCTGTTAAGGTCACTATAGAAGCTGCACCCGACCTTGCCTGGTTTAGAATTTTGTTCTGTCCTGCATTCTTTCGTCGCATCAGCAGTAATTCCTGCTCTTTCTACTTTAACAATTACACTGACGTTGTTATTCTCCATCTCTCCATTTTTCTCTGCATTCGTTGATCGTTATTACCAGCTTGCCTGTGTCACGTCCGCTTGCCACTATTTTTTCCTTGCGCTATATTCTAGCCATATATGGTTGTTTTTATTCTTTTCCACAACTGCACTTTTAGGGAGAACCGATTCGTTAAAAAAATATTTATAGAAATAGCAACTATTCTTGCCTGATGATTTGTCGAATCGTCAACATTTAAATCACAAACGGATACTAAAAGAAAGATGAAGTTACGATAGGCAACACTTTGCCACATTTTATAGGCCTCCATATTGATAAAAAAAATTTCACTGAACTGTTATTTTCTCAAATTTTAATTTGTCTCCGCTTTCTCATAATTACTTTCTTCTGCGTACTGTTCGCGGGTGTCATATCCAAGGTAAGTAACTTGACTTACCTTGATTTTTGCCATATTGCTGCTTTCTGACAGAATCTATCGGTTTTAGATAAATATTAGCCGACATTTCTACGCATAAACCTGCATATGGCGTCGGGAACGCGTCGCACGCAATCAAATTACTTCCCACCGTTTCGCCCAACAGCGCAAAACAAGTTTATCTGTTTAACCTAAACAGTTGCGTGTGTCACATTATTAAGGGCACCTGCCGGTACAACGGAGTTCTTGCTACCGAGACTGAGGCGTGACAGGTAACACTCGCCTGTTATTCAGTAAGATGTGGGTTCAAAACCGCATCTGATTTCGATTTTCTATGTTTTATCGAAATGGCTCCAGGAGAAAGTAGGAATATTTCCTTCAGAAGGTCATGGTCGAAATCCATCCCGTTCCTTATTTTTTTTTTTTACTTATAGCTTTACTCCTCGTCGACGTCGAGATCATTAGAGGCGGGATGGGATTGGGGACAACGGGAAGGTATTCGGCCATGGCCTTTTGAAGGAAGCATCCCAGTATTCGCCTGGAGTGATTTAAAACCCAAATCTGGGTGCCCGGACGGGGATTCGAATCTACGTCCTCCCGAATGCGAGGCCACCAACCAAGCTCGGTCGGTTCTTTATCTTTTGTTGTTTTCTGTTTCTAATAATCTCAACATCGTAAAGCAGTAATAAAACAAAAAATTTGAAAGAGTTCATAAATCTTCGTATAAGGGGATAAGTAAGACCAGATATGTTTCTTCGCATCAAGCTGGGATGACAAGCTTATACAAAGCATTGCAGGGTCGTAATATGAAGAATGTTTGTTTGTTTGTTTCATACAAATCCACAGTTTTCATCCGATCTCGATGAAACTTTACACACTTATCCTTTGAAACAAGGAGAAAAATACTGTCTACATTTGGTTGAAAAATTATCTATATAAATAACACATGTCGTCTCATAACTTCGAAATACGGTGATAGGTAGACACGTTGGATATGGACGTCTCCGTAACGTGTCTCCGTGTAGTGGACTGGCAGCTCAGTGGTTAAAGCGCTTGCTTACGAACGTCGTGGTCTCCAGTTCAAATCTCGGTGGAGGCTAAGATTTTTAAAAATTGTTTTTCATCGTAAGAGTCAGGCCTGGGCCGTTGGTTATTCGGATTGAATGTTAAACTGTAGATATTAGAAAGTTAGGGGTGCAATGCGGGGCAAATCGTAGGTAGTCTTGCAATGTTGTAGGAGTACACTTTTTTACGTTATAATGATCCCTCAGGTGTTGTTCGCAGTCAGTGTTTGAGTGTGAACCACAGTAATATTATTATAAATACGGAAGTAAGTCTCCGTCTTTTTGTTACGTTTTGACGACTAAATGGCTATATCGTTGTGATGGAATTTTATAAGGAAATCTGTATGAAGGGCACAGGATATTTTTTCTAGTATGATTAACAGTTGTAGTCACGAAATTTTGAGACCTTATCGAATGGTGACAGAAATATGTTGGAAATGGATTCTCTTCAAGAGACAGGTTCGACGGTTCAGTGATATAGTGATAGCTTTCCTGTCATATTATTCTGACTCGATATTGTTTGGGACCAATCCTTCGTTACCAGCAACTTTCTATAATTCTGGCAAAAAAAAATCTTAATCCACGCGTACGAATATGCGGGTACGGGCTAGTATTTAAATAAAATTGTTTCAGACCAGTGTTCTCTCCATGATCACTTACGGCTGAGAGGCTTAGACTCGCAGTGAATTCGAGAAACAAAACCTTAAAACATCCCAAAGAGATATGGAAAGTTCAGTGGTGGTTTTGCTGAAAAAGACAGACACCAACCACGTTCAACCCCATCCTGGAAAAAAAAAGTCTACCTGGAAGTTACAGTGGTTCGGCTATATTGCTTAGAAAAATTGTGGAAAGTGGACAAGAACGGTTTTTCAGTGGAATACAAAATTTTGACAGAAATCAAGACGTAGATCACCAGAACGATAGACCAAAGACGTATGAATTGTCACAGGACGTAGCAGGTAAGGAATTGCTCGAAATCGTTCTACCTGGTCTAAGACTGTTTGCACTCGAAGAGCCCGTTTTGGTGAGATCTCAAGTTATCTTTATCCGGGGACCATGTATAATAGAATTAAATTCAAAAGGTCAGTTTTTAACTGTAGTTCTCCATTTCTTCCTGGTTTGACCTTCGTCCGTTTGAAACTTCTTCCTTCTTTGGCGTATGCTAACATTTCAAACCATTTTCCTATATTTTGCCCTTTCTTTTTTTTCCGTAACACTCTTCCGCAGACAATTTCTAGATAGTATGTGAACCAATCAAGACGATTTCTTCCAATTTATTCATCTCATAGGTGCCTTCTCATTACGTTCTTGTCTTTCACGTTTTTCATTCTATTTGTCACCATGACAAGGTAATCATTCTGTGTTTTTTTTTTGTTCTGTGGTGTCACTGATACATGCGATACCATACTTTACTACTTAAAAGATTTTAATTAAAATACATTTTTGCTTTTTACACTACTACATCACTTTTGATATATTCTGGAACACTGTAGTTCTTCGGCTGGATATTCTGTGGTTAGTAAAGTACTGCCGTTGGAGGAACACAGCAGTACACTAAAACCACCCTTGTCCGAAGCCTGATGGCCGTCATAAATCCAGTGCGCACGCTAGCAACTAAGCCGGACACTCGGGACTGCTACTCGACGTCTCCGTTGTTTGGTTTGCGATAGTAATCCTCTTAGGTAGGCTTAGCTTTGCGGATTAAATCTGCACCTGAGCATTGGCGTGATACCAGATCACTATCCGCACGCTTATCTCCAGTCCATCCCATTCACAGACCATCATGCATTGGTACTGATAGATACGTCTAGGAAACAAATATTAACCACGTACTATGACTTAGTAGTTACGCTGCGTAGAAAGAGGCGTTCAGCTCAAAATAGCATTACGAGAGGACTGATTCATAAACATCGATACCGTTAATAAATAAAAAAAACTCTTTATCACGGTATTTTTGATGTAATGTATCTTAATTGGTGAAGTCTTCGTACGGAATGTTTTGGGCTTATCACGATGTGTGTTATGCATTTGTCCGTATTAAGAGATCCACATTTATTTAATGACGCCAATAGCTTTGCAGCGTAGGGGCTAACTTGTTTAGCTCGCATTGTTAAGGTCGCCGGTCCGAGTTCGGTGTAGGGGATGGGTAGTTTTGTTTAGTTCTTGCTCGTCTTGTGTTGTCACCACCATAGTGTCTCACAGTTTGACATATCGTTCGAAAGTACAAAGAAAAGCGATTAATTTTCTATTACCGAAGAAAGATAGAAATATACAGTCGACAGAATATATATATACATACCCTTCGATGCATATGTTTAATTTAATTTAATTGCAGTAAAGCACATACCCCAATTGAAGTTTCCCTACACGTCAACTTAATAATAATATTTTTGAATAAAAATCCGTCTTCTAACAACTGTTTTTTATTGACTTTCATCTACCAGACGCGTTTCGCCCTTCTGGAGTGGGGCATCGTCAGGCTAGCTGCCACAATTTTTACCACTGACGATGCCCCACTCAAGAAGGGCGAAACGCGTCTGGTAGATGAAAGTCAATAAAAAAACAGTTGTTAGAAGACGGATTTTTATTCAAAAAATATTTATGCAACAACTGCGGAACATGGCCTACAACAAGATTACTGTAATAATAATAATTTAATATTTGAACTTCAATTCTTTGACTGCGAAATAACCACCTCCTACTATTAATCTTTAAAGATTAAAAGCTTTTAACTCCTAGGAAACAAAATCCATAATTTTCCTTGGTTGTAATGCCTATCATTGACTAAGCGTTTTAGGTTTTTTAGAAGTTAGACAAGCCCAGTAATGTAGTTCTTTATCCTTCCGTTTTGGAGGACGTTGGATCAAGTACCACACTGTTTCTTGAAGAAGCTACTGAAAAATTTAAGACCGGGTTGCATGTCATTGCTGCAAAAGCTTTGGCAAAATTTATCTGTTAGGTCTATGATGTTAAGATTTCAAGTTTGCGCATAGACTTTTCACTTTTCGCCTTTTGAAATGAAACATTACGCGTTATCGTATGCTTCCGCGGCCAGAGTCAGTTGATTCTTGAAACCGTACGTCTTGCCATTGACTTTTTTAGAAAGAAGAAATAATGCTGATTTCTGTTTCAACTTAATCGTAGGGTGTGAGTGTCTTGTGCTGTTCTGGAAATTGCAGACAAGCATAAGTCCAGTAAAAATATACCCACATTTTTAATCTTGCAGTACCAAACATTGAATATCATCAAAGAGCTTATTTTAGCAGCATCAGCACAAGCGTATCACCAATTTATTGTTTCGTGTAGTTAAAATTCACACGTCTCTTTACTAACAAAAATAACTAATTGTTTTTGTCGAAAACTGCTAATTCAGATGGTGTCATAAATGGTGCCATCTAGCGCGCAATGTTTCTTCGTCGGTAGAGTTTGTACACGGATGGCCAGAGTTTGATCCCCTGGAAGCCGAAGTTACACTTCAAATGTCTATCTAATCAGCTTGCTGCCCAATAATTATGGACGAGGAAACGTGGACTCAATACGTTGGAAGAATACCGCCATCCCACAGCATTTTCAAAATCGGCCGTGTAACTTCCCCATAGTTTTGGACTCGTTCAAAAATTACAAAACCACTACCCAATTAAGTGCGCGTGCACTGCATGCTATGTTTTATGAGAAGGAATGAAACGTTGTTGAAAGGTTCTTCTTGGATCCTTGTGAAGCTACTTGAAGTTCTCCAGAAAGGCGTATCTGAGTCTCTGAACAAAGACAATACGGTTTTTCACGTAAACAATGGAAACACAACAAAAGCAGAAATGAAAAGAATTTCTCGCCATTAGAAAGCAGTGAAAGCTGAATTCACATTCGCTAATTTAAAACTTCGCCAGCTTTTCCCACAGTTCTTGTTTTGAATGCTACGTCTTTGCTTGTGGCAAACGACGCTTCGCCAAATAAAATACAAGCTGGCTTATTATTCTTTTATAAAAGTATTTTCCCCGATTCGCGAACATTTTACTATCATCGAACAGCGTAAAATGGAATAGGCAATAATTGGTCCTGTATTCCCTATTGAAGTTAATAGTAAGTGTCCTGCAGGATATCAAATTCAACACAGACTCAGCCTTCTTGAATGTTGGCACATAGCTAATGTATCACTGGACATTCACCACATACATGAATAATTTTGCGAGTGTATGTTCACTGGCAGGTACAGTACACAAACACTCCAATTTGTTACTGGACAGCTGCTAAATGCATGAGAGTGTTTCGACAAATGTTACACTTCAATTTATAAATGAAGTGTGTGATATTTCATATGGCCATTTCATTTAAAACGTCGAACATTTTTAAGCATTTTTTTTAATAGACTGTGCTCTGTTTTATCAGTTGTTCTGGTTTTCCTTAGACGCAGTTGTATAGTGCCGCAGTTAGTACAATTGCTTACCTGTTAACGTTCAAAATAATTTATTTGTGCGTATATTGATTGATGCTTGATTTCAACGAAATTCTCACAATAACAAGCTTTGATACAGATTGAAGTTTTAGGCGAGAAGTAAACTTTTTGCTTTACGATAAAGGTTTAATGAGGAAGAATTAGGTAATCAATTTAAAAAATAATATTGTAATCTTAGCTGATAGAACTGTCGGCTTGAAAATTCAGTGGCTGGTATGAACAAAGAAAGTACTTTTGCCTACATAAAAAATATGGATCACCTGATCTAACATATAACAAAATTAACTTAAGAAGTCTGTTTTCTACGATGTCAAATAGCGCTTGAAAGGTATCCCTTATGTCAGACTGAACTTTTCTCCATAAAAATTCCCAACGACGGGGCGAGCATGGGATGCTGTAGTTTTTACGTAACAATTTAGGGATGTCTTTCTTCGCGAAATACAAAACTACAAAAATTGTGCAAAACAAAGATAATTGCATTTTAATACCGGTTTAACGAAATTACGTTTGATGTACTACGCGTTAAAAGAATTAAAAAAAAGGTTACATATATAGGGAGGTTCCCTAAAAAAATTGTTTGTGTTTATTTAGAGACGTGTTTTGTTGCATCTTACCGAGCTTTATGAGTAAACGCTACTGCTCTAACCTCACATTCGAGAGGACTCGGTTTCAAATCCCGTTCCTACCATCCAGATTTCTATTTTCTATGGTTTCCCGAAATCACTCCATGACAATGCCGAGATGGTTATTTTAAAAGGCCATAGCTGAATTCCTTCCCGTTCCTTGCCCATATCCTTTTCCGTCCAGATTCCCCCGACTTCGACGAGGCGTAAAATCATAAGAACAAGCGATAGATGCATCTTCCTGAGCAGTTTTGTCGTAATGGATGCAAAGGTGGAAAAATTACGAAGCTGTCACATAGTCGGACGAACATTACGAAATCTTAAGGTTTCCGTTTTTTCCATTATCGATACGGCACCGCAAATACTGCCACAAATTGTCAGACTTGCCGAAAACAAAGTAACTAACGGTGACTCAAAAACTATTACATACGAATGTTACTCCTGCGTATAATAAATCATGTTAATCATATCGGAAGATGTATTCATGAGGACAAAAATTACTTTTGTAGATGTATAAATTTGCGATCTCGGAGGATAATTTGAATAACGTGCAGTTACTTGTGTGGTCCGTGTTAGTTGTGAGCTTAGAAATCGCAACATGATTTCCCAATGCTTTTAGTTCCGTCTGTCGAGGATTTGTTGGGTTATATAGCTTCCACAAAGAGTAGAAAAACGTGTCTTTGTATCAAGCAGAAAAAAGTAAGGGCAAGATTGCTTTAAATCTAAAAAGAACCCTAGGACTCAGGCGTCAAGTGAGCATTCGAGAAAATATCGCTTGAATTTTTCTGCTTCAAACTTGTCTTCATGAGAACGTCCGTAATAGCCCTTTGATAAATCCTTTATATGATTTTGGAGTAGGTCATTTTTATCTACTTTTCACTTCAATAATACCACTATCGCCGTCCGTGAATTTCTCAGAAAAAAGGCCTTGAAAATATCGATGTCAATTGAAATAGCGAAAGAAAAATTGGCAAGGCTACAATTAATTTCTTTTTTTATGTTGTGTATCTGTATGCTAGTTCGATGACATTCTCCGCTTCTTTATATCGTCCTAAATACCTAAGAGCCGAGAGATGGTTAGGAGCAACGATCCGAATACCAGGCCGAAACGTTACCGATGTGTGATCTGTACCGGTTACGGTCATTCAGATCTAGGTTTCCAATGGTAACTTGATGCGACCGTTCCTTGTACTCAATGTTCTAATGACTTCCACGTGGACGAGACGTAAAAAGAGGCAGAGGGAGTGTGAAAATTACTTTTGACAAACTCTGTCGGAATCTTGGCTGTTTAGTTTGTTATAATAACCGACAGATTCTTTGATTAAAAACCATGGTGAAAGGCGGCAAAGTCTACCAAAGCACATTTGAAATCTGGTGATGGCGATCTTGTTTATCGTTTACCAAGACTTAAATGGTTGTGAACAACCCCCCGTTATCCTTGCATTGATAAGCCCGTCATAAACTGTTGATCTAATTAACGTAATTAGCTTGCTACTCTAATTTGCTATTGAAACCTTCAGCATTCCACATTAAACGGTGGATACGGTGTGTTTTGGATGGTATGGCGCTATCATCATTTCTCGCACTCAAAAGCCGTCAATTTTAAAAAAAAAAACTTGTATAATTATTACAGTTGTAGATATTAATCGGAGACTTACATGCCAAAGTTGGAAGAGGAAGTGAGGAGGATTTTATAGGTTCTTATGGACTTGGTGAAAGAAACGAAAGAGGGGAACAACTTACTACGTTTGCAGGAGAACATGGATTTGTAATAACTAATACCTTTTTCAAACTACCATCTAGACGCCTGTACACCTGGAGATCTCCAAGAGATTCACCGGAAAACACCATCAGAAATTACATCCTAGTAAACAAGAGATAAAGGAACAGCTGTACTTCAGTGAAAACCTATCCCCGAGCTGACCTTCACTCTGATCACAATCCATTAGTCGGTGTCTTCAAAGTTAGGATGAAGAAAGTTACAAAAAAAATCGGTTATGAATACTGATATTCGGAAATTAAGAGAGCCCTCCATAAGAAGGCAGGTTGAGGAACGTCTCAATATTGAACTGAAAAACATGTCTTGTAATTTACAAACAGAAGAAAAAATTGAAAAACTAAATTCGATAGTATTATCTGTTAAAGACGAACACCTGAAATCAGATTTGGCCAAAAGGAAGAAATGGATGACAGATGAGATTTTGGACATGATGGAGAGGAGGAGGATTGTAAAAAGTAAACCTGATGAGTATAAAAACATCAATAAGATGATAAGAAATAAAATAAGAGAAGCTAAAGAAAAGGAAATACAGATGAAATGTGCTGAAATAGAGGCTCTACAGTTAAAATATGACAATTTCAACATTCACAGGAAAGTTAGAGGGGTAACAGGCAGATGTAGACCCAATACAGCGAATAAACTAGTGGGCAGTGAGTGTCACGTCATTGCTGGTACACAAGATATCAGAGATGCATTGAAGAGACACATAAAACAACTGTTCTCAGATAGCCATCCGGAACCTCCACAATTTGAATGGAAACAGGTCCAAGCATTTTACTGACTGAAGTACAAGGAATGAAGGATGATAAAACTCCATTCCCTGACAAGATAAATGCAGAATTTTTTAAACTGCTTGATGAAGATAGTACAAAATGGTTGACCTCAGTGTTCAATGACATCTACAACTCTGGCAGAATTCCTCAAGATTGGCTCAGATCAGAGTTTATTACATTACAAAAAAAAAACCGGAGCTAACTCATGTGGTGACTACAGAACGATCAGCCTTATGAGCCACACATTAAAACTTTTTTAGAAGGTTATTCATCGAAGGATATATATACAAGAATATGTATCACCTACACAGTTTGGATTCAGAAACGCTGTTGGAACACGAGAAGCTCTGTTTAGCATCCAAGTACTATTTCAACGCTACAGAGATATAAATTGCGATACCTATGCTTGATTATCAGAAGGCCGTTGACAGAGTAAAACATCAGAAAATGATAGAAATTTTAAGAAGTATTGGCTTGGATGATAAAGACCTCAGAATTATTGTTAACCTGTACTGGAACCAGTCTGCTCATGTGAGACTGAAGGGAGAAAATACGAATGAAGTAAAAATTCTGAGTGATGTAAGACAAGGTTGTAACCTGTCCCCCTTATTATTTAATATCTACCCAGAGTATATCTTTAGGGACGCGTTGAGTGATGTGGAGATGGGAGTGCTGTTGAATGGAAACTGGATAAACAATATTCGCTACGCAGATGACACAGTCATTTTTGCTGGCAGTCAGGAAAGCTTACAATATCTTATAGATAGAGTATCTCAATGCAGCCACAAATACGGACTTGACATTAATATAAATAATACAAAAGTAATGGTCATTGGCAAAAACAACTCCTCCCAATGTCACATTATGATTAACCAGAAGATCATTGAATGTGTATCAAGGTTGACAAAAACTGTCAGTAAAACGTTAGAAGCTTTTGAAACGTGGCTATATCGAAGAATGTTGAGAATACCATGGACAGACCACATCACAAATGCTGAAGAGCTCCGAAAAATGAAAAAAGACGTGGAAATACTGACCACCATAAAAACACGAAAGTTTCAGCACCTTGGTCACATCATGAGGAGTAACAGACGTTATGAACTCATGCAATCTGTTCTCCAGGGAAAAATACCAGGAAACAGAAGTGCTGGTAGAAGAAGAACATCTTGGTTAAAAAATCTAAGAATATGGACCTCCAAGACAACTACGGAGTTAATCCGAGCAGAGACGAGACAGCCAAGATGGTTGCCGACATCCGGAACGGATAGGGACAAGAAGATGATATATACCCTGGAATTAAGTGACCAATCAGACACGTCAGATTTAATACTTATCTCCTTCAGTCACGTCATTACACGTTATATATTAATTCGGCAAATTATTATAGCTTGCGTATTCTAAAAACACCAACTAACGCCAAATAAAATTTGCCTCGCTCGCTCGGCGAGTGACCTCCACCTCGCACACTCTGCTGCCCAGCTGTGTGGGACCGAAGATACCACTCAACCATTCTCACAGACTAAACCAAAACTACCCTGATCACTACGAGGGATGTTGATATTTTTTAAAAATATCGGATTTTCGATATATCGATATTTTAAAAAGTATTAATATCGGTTGTCGATATATCGGAAAAAAAGTATCGATATATCGATACTTTCATAAATGTAAATTCATAAAATCAAATCTTGTAAAAATAAGGTTGTCCACTGATAAACAGACGTGTGATTTTGTTCTTAATCAGGTTTTCACTTTCTAATTGTTTCTCTTGGTGTTGATGATTTTTTGTTAAAAATTCGACCATTATGCCTGTTATAATTTTCAAAAAAATAATAACATTTATAAAACTCTGAAAGAGGTTCGAGGCAAATCTTATTTTTTGTATTTTTAAGATTGATAAGCAATACAGTTGAGGCATTTATTTAGGTAGAAGTTTAGCTATCATCGCATACATTATGGCTAAGTTACATAACTTTTTTTCATAGGATTTTTTGGTGGTATTTCATTTAGTTTTGTATGTTGATAGCTTATTCTGAGTTGTTTTACTTTTCTTGCTCTCTAACTAACAACTATTTGTTATTTATACTTCCCATTATTCCTGCTAACACACTGGAGTTCCCTGAACAATGCGCACGCTCATTTCAAACAATTGGTTCGCGTTCGATTCGTGCCGGGATGACTTGCCTACACTGTTGTCATCATCTGAGTAGACTTGGTTCCTAAACTTCCAAATTAATTATAGAAACGTAGTAAGATTTACTTAAGCTTGCTGATTTCTAGGCGTAACACAAATTTAAGGGACATTGTGTCATTCAGAGCAAACGAAACATGATAAATTATTTTTTAAAATATCGAAGCCGATATCCAGATTTCAGTATCGAAATATCGATATATCGTCCTAAAAATATCACTCATAAATATCGATATTTTCAAAGAATAATATTGGTATTTCGATATATTACCTACAGCCCTAATCACTACAGCACACTACTGCCTGTGGAAACACGCGATATACATTTGATAACAAACGTTTATACAATAATTCAAAGTCTTTATCATTAATGAACAGTTAAAACAACAATAATAGCATGGTCATAATGACAATAACTAAATCAGTGGTAAAAAATTGATTTGGGGGTGGGGGGAGGTAACAAATTTACATGGATCACAGACAGATGGTGACAGTAGCTTCAATGTTTAACGATTCTCAATACCGATAAGGCACTTAGCCGTAGGAAAAATTGAAAAGAAAATTTGTATGCATAATACTTTGTGCGAGCTGTTATATATATATATAGAAGTATTAATCTGAAGTTCTGTGAAACGGCTGAAGAATGTGCGACTAACAGAGAGTCGGAGAATATAAAAGCGAGCGAGCGAGGGAGCGTGTTTCTTCTTTGTCCGGCGCAGCTGAAAGCAGCTAATAGCAGTGGCTTATCGCTGGCTCTTTTGTCTGTCCTCGAACGCCCCATTTATTCAGAGTTATTCCGGGTAGCAGAGCCACACTCGTAGTGGTCGTAAAACAGAAACCACTCAATCGAGAGGGACCCCACGGTCTCACAGTCCAGTCGGCTATGAGTCTGCCACTCCAAAGTTAAAAGTAAAGTCTCTTGGAATGCTATGTGCGAACTCTTTGAGGAGAGAAAATAAACTTAGAGTTTTTGAGATGTCGATTTCTTGTAGCTACATATTCTGAAAATAATCAACAGTACGCGTAACAAATTAGACCCGTCTCTAAAGACCTCGCTGTTACGAGACGTTAAGCAGTTAAAAAAAAAAAATAGAAAGCTTTTAGAAAAATGGAATTACAACAGAGTTGCTTCTCTAGGGTGTATAATATTATTGTTAAACTAAATTGTTTTATTTCAGCTTCTTTAAAGAAAATCAGAAAATTTACAGCTTAGGAAATAATGCTACTTCTGTGAATTTACATGTGGTAATATGCGGGTTTTCTGCTGGAGATAATTTTTTGTTTAGCATTCTTCACTTACCTTTTCATCTTTATATATAAAGATGAATGTATGTTTGTTTGTTTGTTTGTTGGTTTGTTTGTTCTTCATACAAATCCACAGTTCTCATCTGATCTCGATGAAACTTTGCACACTTATCCTTTGAAACAAGGAGAAAAATACTGTCTACATTTGGTTGAAAAATTATCTGTATAAATAACACATGTTGTCTCATAACTTCGAAATACGGCGATAGGCAGGCACGTTGGATGTGGACGTCTCCAGACCGTGTTTCCGTGTAGTGAACTGGCAGCTCAGTGGCTAAAGAGCTTGCTTACGAACGTCGTGGTCTCCGGTTCAAATCCCCGTGGAGGCTAAGATTTTAAAAAATTGTTTTTCATCGTAAGAGTCAGGCCTGGGCCGTTGGTTATTTGGATTGAATGTTAAACTGTAGATATTATAAAGTTAGGGGTGCAATGCGAGGCAAATCGTAGGTAGTTTTGCAATTTTGTAGGTGTTCACTTTTTTACGTTATAATGATCCCTCAGGTGTTGTTCGCAGTCAGTGTGTGAGTGTGAACCACAGTAATACTAATATAAATACGGAAGTAAGTCTCTGTCTTTTTGTTACGTTTTGACGACTATATGGCTATATCGGTGTGATGGAATTTTATAAGGAAAGCTGTATGAAGGGCACAGGATATTTTTTCCAGTATGATTAACAGTTGTAGTCACGAAATTTTGAAATCTTATCGAATAGTGACAGAAATATGTTGGAAATTGATTCTCTTCAAGAGGTAGGTTCGACGGTAGAATGATATAGTGATAGCTTTCCTGTCATATTATGCCGACTCGATATTGTTTGGGACCAATCCTTCGTTACCAACAACTTTTTATATTTAATTCTGGCAAAAAAATTCTTAATCTACGCGTACGAAGTCGCGGGTACGAGGCTAGTCACTTATAGTCTTCATACTTTGATTATTTTTATCAATTTAATATTTTTTGAATTGTTTAATAGGAAGTGGGCGCGAAGTGATGTGCTATCTTTTATCACTAAGAAAGTCATAACCTGACACATTTATTTAAATTAAACATCGAAGGGCTAAAGACATCGGTGTATTTACAATTATTTTTAATACGTAAATAATCAAGGGTAAAACCAAAATCAACACAGTGTCTTTCGATGTGAGTCATAAAACGTTAATATTAAACAAACAACAAGCAAACATCAATATTTAAGTGAAATTTAAACACGATATTGGATTTAGCTCACATGAAAATTGGACATAGGAAGCTAACATGAAAAATACAATAGTTTATAAAGCTTAAAGAAACAAATGTCTGCATTTTAATTCAACTACGATGCCATTAAGTATTTAAAAAAATACTACCTTCTGATCGATAGGAAAATTATGACAGAGTCTTCCCGTATCGAATCAGGTTGCTCGTGGCTATTAATACGCTCAGTTTACCGGCAGAATGTCTTTACCGTTATTGTAGCAGTGACTGCGTTGCGTTTGCACGTAAGCTAACGCGCTTGCTTCCTCCAGACAGCAGCAACAGTACTGCAAGCCCAGAGGTGACTCAGCTTTAGTGTTATAGTCTGATGGTAATCGGAACCACGACACCTCAGTATCACTCAGGACATGGCGTGACCTTTCTCTTCGAAAGTCACTCCCGCAGGACCTCTTCGAGAGGTTCCTTTATCCCGATGTCGTCTCGGAATCCCCTCCAGCTCCGTGGAACTCCAATCTGTGGGCTCATAAGATATGTGGACACACAATATACCAAATAGCTAGTTAGTATTTTGTAACAGCAACGTTGACTGGACGATTTTCAGTGGAGTTCACAATCACGTGATTCATGCTTGTATAGTCATAACTGTTGTAATGTTCCGAATGGAAAACATATGTGCGTGTTTCTTTTATCCTCGTGTGTGAGTCGGTCCCAGGGGAGGTTCTGCTAGTGTTTGGGGAACGCCAGGCCCTGAGTGTTGCCATTAGATGTGATGGATGGCAGAAAACAGTCCCGTGACAGGACCACAGCTCAAGAGCAGCCTGGACTGTTTCGGTTAACAAATAAAATAAAAAGTAAATCTGTATCCAAGAACGAAGGGTGAGGGGAAGCCAGGGAGTACCGCCAATAGGAAAAACTTGTATTTTTATTATGAAAAAAGGGCGCTTCTGTTACATGTCCCGAGCCAATCAGCAAGAAGAACTTCCCTTCTAATACAGACATTGGCAGACGTCATGAAGAGGGGGCGGAAAATGACGCTTCTTCGAGGCAGCGCAAGAAGACAAGGGGACTTGTTGGCTACCGACGGAGAGGTGTAGATCGACCGACCAGCTGACCACGGGAGAGACAGCAGTGAGGCAGCCGGCCGTGATGGAGAGCTGGTCAACCCACCGACTGCACAACTTAGATTGGCCTGCACGGTAATCATCATTCAGAAAAAGGAACTTTTGCATCAACGTCGTTTCCACCCTAGTCAGCCCTGAGACAAACTCTCTTGCTCCACCGAGAAAGTTATGTATCCTTGTGTTGCAAAAAGAAAATTAATCTTTGTAAAATCTTGTCAATTAAACAATTAAAATACATAAGTAAATCGTAAAGTCAGATTGTGAACCTTGTTTCCAATAGATCCCATCCAATCATTTAATGTGTCATTTGACTTTATCAATAATTCTAGTTGTTCAATAATTCATCTTTAAATAACAATACTTTGAGATCTGGATGTCGCTTCCCTCAGAATAGGGTACATTCCAATCTCTGGCGCCCACCTGATTTTTGTTATACCTAATATTATTTTGAAATCAATAACAGGTAGCAAACGGCCACAGTCAGGTCGAGAAGTCGCTTTCCTAACGTAGGGAACACTTCTCTGTCTTACCTCGGAAATGCCCGACCGTCTCCGGGTTTTCACTTCGGCTGCCAAATTTTTCATTTGCATGTGGGGATTTCTCCTCCGACGGCAACGGAACTCTTCACTTCCCTATACATAACTGCATCTTGAGCAAACAGTCGTAAACATCTATTAACGCCACCTCGAAGATCGTTTATAAAATTTAATAAAATAAGTTATCTTGCAGGACGCGCAATGTGACACCTTAATTAATAGCGATTTCGAGACAATGAAAGCGAACAGTTAAGAAATTTGTATCAAAGAAAAAGGTACCTTACCGTTGTTATTTCTGTAAGGCAATTTATGTTCTTGTAACTTTTTTCTAACAGATCTTTCGGTTTCATTCGTTCCACTATAGGTCCCGCCATTTTCCGTGGAGCGTCTTGTCGCATTGCCGGGTATTCTGAGCAGAGTATCTTTAAGCCCAGTGGCTGCGGAAAGTTTGCCAGTAGAGGGCTCTGAAAGCGACTTGGTGTAGCGGCAGGCTGCTCATATTCACCCTAATGGACGGCGGAGAGAGCGAAAAATGGATTGGCCCCATTCCCCCCCCCCCCCCCCCCCGCTCGTGATGGACAATAGCCACTCGAGCGGTAATGATAATCCTGGCGCTATTACCATCTTTCTCCCACCCACTCTTTCTGAATGGCGGCGCCAGAGGGCAGCTGAATCAGCTCATAGTGCGCAAGATAGCGTACAAATCTCTTGTGCGTCCACATTTGGATTATTGTTGTGCCATTTGGGACCCGTTTCGTAAGGGGTTGATCGAAAGTATAGAGAAAGTACAGAGAAGAGCCGCTCGATTCGTGACCGCTTACTACAGTCCTTATGAAAGCGTCACAGAACTGATTAGTAGACTAGGTTAGGAGTCTCTGGTAGATAGACGACGCACGTTTCGTTTAAACTTATTGGTAAACATGTGTACTCCCACTTTTCACTTTTGAGTGTAGTGAAATACTTCTTCCACCAACCTATTTGAGTCGGAAGGACAGGAAAGATAAAATTAGAGAAATAAGGTGCCGGACTGATTCTGATATGAATTCTTTTTTCCCTCGTACCAATAGGGATTGGAATGCACAGCAAAGAGATTAGCTTTGGTGCTGAGCATCCTCTGCCACCCACAATTTTGTGAATTGCTGAGTATATATGTAGACGTAGATGCGACGGCTCATAGTATCAACATTATATTTATATTAGCGTCCTTCCGATGGGAGTTTTTCGAACGGTATGCCTTCAGTTATTTCATCATAACTTTCTTCATCATTGTCACTCTACATTTCCACTTGCGCAGGCCGTAAGACGTTCTGTTCCTGACGGTCGTCTTTTCGTCAGTGTTTCTTCTTATTTTTGATCCCATCCTTTCTGTGGACGTTTCCTAAGTCTCTTCCACCTGCGTTTTGCTTAAGTCTCTTTTTATCCGTGTACATGTTTCAGAGATATAGCTCA
>JARYHS010013199.1:0-23527 GCA_031002005.1 Vandiemenella viatica | reverse complement strand
GTATGATTAACAGTTGTAGTCACGAAATGTTGAGACCTTATCGAACGGTGACAGAAATATGTTGGAAATTGATTCTCTTCAAGAGACAGGTTCGACGGTACAGTGATATAGTGTTAGCTTTCCTGTCATATTATTCCGACTCGATATTGTTTGGGACCAATCCTTCGTTACCAACAACTTTCTATATTTAAATGTGGCAAAAAATCTTAATCCACGCGTACGAAGTCGCGGTACGAGCTAGTTGTCAATAATTATACATACACCACGTACGTTTTAGCCTCTCTTAGATTACTGACTGCACGTAGGAAAGCGCTCATATACCGCCGTGATGTTTGCGTGACTACTCAGATA
Source organism: Vandiemenella viatica (assembly GCA_031002005.1). Classification (NCBI taxonomy): domain Eukaryota; kingdom Metazoa; phylum Arthropoda; class Insecta; order Orthoptera; family Morabidae; genus Vandiemenella; species Vandiemenella viatica. Next base: position 23,176 of record JARYHS010013199.1, on the reverse strand, counting down.
ACCGGAGCTCACCGACTGAAATGGCGCGACCTGCTCTTGCTGTACTGATCTGTTAGCACTGACGTTCTCAATTTATCTAACTATTGCGGAAGACGCACATTCGATCCCCAGTCCAGCTATACAGATTTCAGTATTCTGTCGCTTTCCAAAATCACTATAGGCGAATGCTATTATCCCCCCTCCAAAACAACATGGCGTAATTCTTTTCCGACTCTAATAACGTCGACATGGACCAGCTATGAAGGCCAAAAAAAACCTGCATTGTTTGGAAAATCGTCCTTAATCTAAAAAAAAAACCATCTCTTTCTTCCCACATTGTGTAACTGATCGGAGTCACAATAAATAGTTATTAACATTATGCATTTAATATATTTGCTACTCAGAATCTATTATTGTAAATGAAATGGGAATTAGAAATCAAAAGCTCTTTGTCACGTTTTTTTTTTTATATTTATTGTGACTCCAAAATATGACTGAATGTTCAAAAACTGTTATTAAAAGTAAATAATTTACTATACAAGAATAGTAATTTTGGAAATTAACAAGTCAACTTTTAACGAGATGGCATTTACAATGCCCCAAGTCGTGTACGGGCTGGATTTGTGAAAGGTTTCATTGTCTGTTATTATCACACATGTTACCATCGTCTGTAGAGACAAGCTGATGGATCGGTGCTTCATGGGTTGAGACCAGTCAGTGAAATCTGCTAGTTGCACTCTTTGGACTCGGATGAGGTGAATAACGGAACCTCTAATAGCTTTTTTTTTACTGCTTTACGTCTCTCAACAGCTAGGTCTTTTAGAGACGGGAAAGGATGGGTGCAAGGAATGGGAAGGAATTCGGTCATGGCCTTTTTAAGGAAGCATCCGGCATTTGCCTGGAGTAATTTGGGAAACCATGGAAAACCCAAATCTGGATGCCCGGACGGGGATTCGAACCGCCGTCCTCCCGAATGCGAGGCCAGAACGCTATCCATTACACCGCCACTCTCGGTTCTTATAGCTGGACTGAGTACAGCCCGCACTGCCGGGCTCTCGGTTCGACTCTTTAGTCCGCATGTCATGCGGTTCCATGCTCGAAAGACCGCGGTGGGTTTATTTGCAAGCGTCAGTAGACAGCAATGCTATTTATCGATCCGAATTGTGCATTTGATTATTAACGGTATCTCTTGAGAAAGCGAACAGTAAACTTTTGGATGTTGAATGACCGTTTTCCCGAGCGTTCCGTTCTCGAACCCACGTGCCGTGTGGTCGGAAGCTTGCGAGTTACTCAGAAAATATTTCCGGAATTCACACAGTGTGTACCCGACATTGTTCATATTCACTTGCGAAAAAGTGTCCAATTATTCCATTTGGCAAGCAGTGTTCTATTACTACGGACGTCTTCATACTAGAGAGTGACTATTACATCCGTTTCACATGGGTAAACCTTGTCTTGTTCAGTCTTTCCTTGCAATGCAGGTCCACCTTCGTGAGTTTTCTCATATATTTATTTCTGATTTTTTTTAGAAATTTCGTAGCATATAACAGAAACTTAATTTACAGTACCTTGATTTATTTCTCTTTTGTTCACTCTACAACTCTCGGAACGGTATGTCGTGATTGGCAGGAGGTACGTTTTACACAGTACAGTTATTGAAACAAACTAGATTCTTTAGATATTGTTCTCTACACTCCATGCGAACTAATCATTTAATTTTATATACCATGAAGCGTTTATCCTATCTACCACGCAACCACCGTCGGTTCACTAGCCTACAATTACATGTTAAACATTGGTGTGTAACGTCACAACCGCCAAGTGCTTGGCGCCGCTTAAATCCAGCAGATAACTGCTGTCCACACTAAATGTTAGGCATCTGTGGATGGCAGCGATGCAACGCCATTCATATCAGAGCTCTAAGCAGCCTAACGCCACTAAATCTAGCTTTCCCCGTCAACTCTTTTGTGCCGCTGTGCAGTAATTACAGAGCACTGCGTTGTGCTGTAAATCACTTGTTGCTATTGTAATGAAACGTATGCGCAGCTGAACGTATTTCGCCGCTGGTATGCGTTAGAATTAACGAGGTGTCTACCTCATACAAATATAATTCCCTAACTGGCCTAAAGCTTTGAATTTAACAGTATCATGCACATAATTTATATATATATATATATATATATATTCCATAGTTTTTAAATCGAACATGCCAATACATCTTAAAAACAGGTATTTGAACAATGTGTATTACCGGTCCTAACATATGCCTGCCAGACTTGGATCCTAAATAGTCACACGAAGCAAAAACTGAGAACTGCCCAGCGAAGTATGGAAAGAGCAATGCTAGGGTTTACAAGAAGAGACAGGAAAAGGGCCGTGCACATCCGTTCAATAACTAAAGTAACAGACATCTTAAAAACAGTCATGACCCAAAAATGGCAATGGGCCGGTCATGTTGCTCGCAAAGAGATGAAAGATGGACTACGGTAGTGCTGGACTGGATACCGAGAAACCTGAAAAGAGCAAGAGGAAGACCCCGGATCGCTGGGATAAGGATATACGCGAGTTACAGGCGTGAACTGGAAGAGGGTGGCTCAAGATGGATCAGCCTGGAAAGAACTACAGCAAAACTATGTAGAATTAAATTCTAATATATAGCTCATTAGGCTTAAAGAGGCTACATCATGAAAAAAGGATCGATATAGCTGCAATAATAATAATAATATATATATATAGGGTGTTACAAAAAGGTACGGCCAAACTTTCACGAAACATTCCTCACACACAAACAAAGAAAATATGTTATGTGGACATGTGTCCGGAAACGCTTACTTTCCATGTTAGAGCTCATTTTATTATTTCTATTCAAATCACATTAAACATGGAATGGAAACACACAGCAACAGAAGTACCAGCGTGACTTCAAACACTTTGTTACAGGAAATGTTCAAAATGTCCTCCGTTAGCGAGGATACATGCATCCACCCTCCGTCGCATGGAATCCCTGATGCGCTGATGCAGCCCTGGAGAATGGCGTATTGTATCACAGCCGTCCGCAATATGAGCTCTAACATGGAAAGTAAGCGTTTCCGGACACATGTCCACATAACATATTTTCTTTGTTTGTGTGTGAGGAATGTTTTCCTGAAAGTTTGGCCGTACCTTTTTGTAACACCCTGTATATATATATGCGTCCCGCTTGGTTGTCAATGTCGCCAAGACATGGTGTGTGACGCTCAACACGGTGCTGCTGGTCCATGCTGAGATGATGGAAAAATATTGAGTCATTAGGAACTTGATCGATATCGAGCCAAAGGTTGTGATACGAAGTTCCTAATCTCGAAACTATGTGCGAAGCGACCGGGTAAAAATCCCGAACCTTTCCATTATGCAAATGAAATTAGAGCATAGGGAGATAATGTTTACGAAATTAAGAGATTCTTATTGAAGTATAGTTAAACAGAATAGGACATTTGATGTTTGTTTTAATATTTTATGCTCTAGCTTTTGTGGTTATACAGTATACGCACTAGTTTATCCTTTGAAGATAGTCTGCAGAAAAAGCAATTTCACCATGCAAGCTAAGCTTAGGGAGGGGGAGATACGGGGCGAACTAACCACAAAATACAGCCAATTTGTTGAGGAGCTGTAGCAGGTAAACCAAGACGCTTTTCGAGTAGCTGAGGGTTAGCTGTACACTTATGATGTACAGAGGAGTACAAGACTACACACTTATCAGTCGCCAATGAAATGCTGATGGAGCACTCAGATTTTTCGGTTTTCGCGTGTTAGCAAAAAGGCGATAGCTATTCCAGTCGCCAGTATCTAACAGTCGCCATTTCTAAGCGGTCAGCTGTAACAGTAGTAACTTCTCTGTACTTCAGATTTACTCAATTTACGAGTACGGAATTCTTCATTTCCAATCGGTAATTTTTTTTGCTAATTGTTTTCCGCCTCGTCGATGTCGACGTCATTAAAGGCGGAAAAGGATGGAGGACGAGGAACGGGAAGGAATTAGGTCATGGCCTTTTTGAAGCAAGCATCCCGGCATTCGCCTGAAGTGATTTGGGGAAACCATGGAAAACCCAAATCTGGATGCCCGGACGGGGATTCGAACCCACGTCCTCCGGAATGTGAGGCCAAAGCATTAGCCGCTCACTCACCACGCTCGCTCGATCGGTAATAACACTTGCCAGTCTTGTAATATTCTCATATTGATGTCAAAGAAATTACTATGTAGAGACATTATTCTTGTAGTATTGAGATCAAATATATCATTTGTTAATTGTGTAAAGAATTTAGCATTCGGTTGCGGTACTAGCGTGGAAGCATGTGGATTCGCAAACAGCTGATAAATGTAATCTTGGTTGTCCGGGTTGAACCGCGTCAATTTGTTGAAACCTAACGTTTCGGCCATCATTTTGTGGCCTTCTTCAGAGTACTGTCACGGCTGGAACTGCTGCCGCCTATATATAGCTCCCGAAGAACGCGCTAGCCGTTTGGAGTGACACTCTGCTGACAGTGGGCACGCAATTTTATTCAATGACACAAGTGTATTGGTTCAAGAAAGCAGATGGTGGCCCCGGCGTGTCAGAGAAGCATTGGAAATTAAAAAACGACCAGATAATATGAACGCGGACGGTGGGCTACAACTCGACCAAATATGGTCATGCTTGATCAGGAAAACGCGGGACGCAGGCCCCCATCGGACCGGCCACGCTGGCGGCGGTAGTTTGAGTGACGTCACTCCAAACGGCTAGCGCGTTCTTCGGGAGCTATGTATAGGCGGCAGCAGTTCCAGCCGTGACAGTACTCTGAAGAAGGCCACAAAATGATGGCCGAAACGTTAGGTTTCAACAAATTGACGCGGTTCAACCCGGACAACCAAGATTACATTGACAACGACCGCGGAAGTCTGCGTACCCAGCTGATAAATGTATTTTCTATGATTTCTGGGCGTTAGAGGGTGGGGGTCCTGTTATACATAGTTATCATCGATAACAGTTTGACGTCGGTATCTGCTACTGCCAGCCTTGTGTTGTGGTGATCTTTACACGCCATGTTACTAACTGTAGAAAATACTTGCGGGAAAAAGTTTCCTCGAGGAGAAAATTATAGCTCTGGATGGCTTACGCTCAACCAGACTTCCAGTAGTTTATATGTTGGTCTTTATAATTTTTCTGTATATTATCAGACACGGTGAAAGTCAAATTACAATATTTCGCCATGCTTTGGGGCAAGTCATGGCATACAGAAGGACACGGTTTCAAATCTCCGTCCGGCCTTTCTGGTTTCGGTTTTCCATAGTTTCCCGAAGTCACTCCAGATGAATGCCGAGAATGATTGCTTCAAAAGGACGTGTTTGAATTTCCCTCCGCCCCTTGTTGCCAACTCTTTCCCGTCTGTAATGATCTCAACCGTCAATGAGACGTAAAACCGCAAACAATACGAAAAAGCGGCATACCGCTATCACGATAGTAATCATTCGCAGTGGTTTTTGTTAGCCATTCTCTCGATGAACTTTTGAGGGAACCGTCCCGGAATTTGATTTCGAAAAATCATGAAAAACCAAAATTTGAATGGCCGCACGGGGATTTGAAACCGCGTCCTTATGAATGCTAGCTTCGATACGAGAACTTCTGGATATAATTGTGAATAACTGTCGCTGCAGAATTTTCAAAGCTATTGAGGAAGATCTGGAACAAATTTTATGCTGTGTCGTTAAACTGACTGAATAGTTAACTTGAGTTGTGTTTTTATTATCAGAATCAGAAGAGAGTTACCATTAAATAATAAGATCAGTCTTTATGGAGTAACAAATGACAAATTATTTCCGCAATGGGTTGTTAATTAAGCTGAGAATTAGCCGTCTCTCACTCCATAATCATCTTGTGTTCTGATCTCTGACTCTACCATTTCGCACTCTTTGGTCATTTGATATCCTCCAGCTTTTGTTTTGTTATGTTTCTTCTGAACACTTCTGGCGCCTTCATTCTCTCCAGCACTATTTATCTCCATTCTTGTCAAAGCCAACAGCTTGTAACGTCTTGTTTATGACATTACTAAAATTAGAATAAAATGAGATGCATTAATTAATAAGTTAATTTGCAAAATTAATCCCGGGTAGGCGCCAAGAATGGAAGTGTTCTCTATCCGAGAGAAGGGACATTCCAATTCTGAAATACTTTTTATCGAAGCAATTATACTTTTAAAACTACCAATAAAAACACATATCTTCATCTAGTCAAATTATATACTGGTACATTGGAAAGGAAGTTATTGAAAGCAGGGTTTACAACACCTATTATTTTCTTTGAATATAAAATTGATTGATTTATTGAACAGAACTGAATATTAAAAGTTTCTTTTGAACAATTTAGAGCATGATTCTCATCTCAGAGCGTTGCCTAGGGTTGAATGACGCAAGAGTGTCTATACATCGGCGGCGTTCTTCACCATAGCAGATGAGTTACGGAGAAATCAGACGGCCCCTGTTGATCAGCTAGGCGAGCTAGCTCCCCGCAGGTAGTCACCTCCACGGCAATCTCCCGTAGTGCGCCGGTGCGGATTGTTTGCTGGCCAGAAACAGAATGTCTTCCCTCCCGCTTGTTCGCTCCGTTGAAAACTTGCAGGCTCCCGAGTTTTAGCAGACGCGGGAAATTTCAGCGAGACGCAGCGTTTGGCGGGTCGTCCACGATCTCCATTGGCGCTCCTCATGCAACATAAAAAACCTTATAGTTTCTAAAAGTTCGTAACACAGTTTGATTCGCTGGTTCCCAACAGAGGTGTTCCGCAACCTGACTTTTTCTCCGAAGCATCGTTTCTCTAGTTTCAACTTTCTACTGTACCAGGAAATCCTCATTTCGGCACAGTCCCTATACTGTCCTTTGAATTTAATTTACGGCCTAAATCGTTCGGTCTTTCAGCGCAGGTATGAGTCACCTGGCTCTCGCCGATGCCAAAGAAACGTGGAATTCACACGCATAAATTTCCCGTCACCAAGGGACATTACAAGCTCTAAACCCTCAGTCTTATCTCGTGTCTACATTTTATATTCACGTAGGAGGAGTACACTGCATGCTAAACACTTTAACATCATTTTTATTGGTTTTAAAATAATTCCACTGTCTAACAAGTGTTTCTTCGTGGTTAAAGCTTTTTCTTTATCTTTTTTTTTTTGCTGTATTAATCCTCCGCAGGTAGCCATCTAAAATATACGGGGCACGCTGTTTATAGACACCATAAGATGAAAATAACTTGTATACCATTGCGCTATAGAGTCGCTAATTTGTGTTTATCTAACCGTGAAGATTGAGACTCATATCCAATAAAATAAACACTTATCGCCCATACCTCAAACTGCTATCGGGGTGTAGTGTAATACAATATATTTTGAATATAACTTTGTAGCATATTATTTTACCGATCTTTGAATGTGATCTTCCGAACTGCATCAACGAAACAGGTAACATGAGCAATTTCAATTCTGCTGCTTATTCCTTCCGTTTGCATGCCACAAGCCTGAGAGAGACGAGCAGACAACAATAGGGATCCGTTTCCCTTTGTGAACGAAGCCCCCAAAATAACAGGCCATCTAGCTGTAATTCATATCTACTAGCTCAGGATTTCCCAACCAGTGATCCGCGGACAAAATAAAATGAAAATTACTATTAGCCAGAACAGCCTTTCCCAACTTTTTCCAACGGCGCACCCCTTCACGTCTAGCCACGGATTCCTTAATAATAGTAATAATAATAATTGGAGACTGGCTATTCTAGAACTGTCATTTGATAGCTGGGCTCGCCCCTAACACACTGTGGTCACAGTTCGCGTGTTCTCACACTTTCATTTATGTTTTTGTTACGTAGTATATCCGTCTTACACTTAGTTAGTACCACATTCGCCGGTAATTTTTATTTTCAGAAGCACACAAAAACAGCATAACATTTAATCTACCATTTTCCAGAGTCGCCTGTAAGTACCGCATACTTGATTACTCAACAACGCCACAGATTAATTTCGAGCTGCGAAGTTTGATAACACAATTTGTTTTACAATTTTGTTTTCGTCTGAATAATGTACAAAGACAAAATCCTTTTTATTCTTTTCTGTTCTCTTCTATTTGCATCTGAATAAAGTTTTCCGTCAGATAACTACAGCATTCCCCAAAACTGCTTTCTTTCTCGTTTGTATTAATTAAAACTTTTTTTATTACAGATAGGCCGGCGTTTTGTTTTGTGGTGCTTGTTTTAATTAAAATTTAGTCGGAAGCACTGTCATATTCCAGTTTTAATTACTTTTGTAAGGATGGTGTGCGAAATATTTTATACTGCTTTTCACCTCTTCATCGCCTTTGATTTATAACTGACGTAGCTTTTATTGATTGTAGGATAGTTTTTCGTTGCATGAGCAGATGATCGTTAATGATCCTGTTCTGTCTTAAAATCCAACGCCAAAGTATTATTAAATGGGAGAAACGCTCGTTAGAATTCCGTCCTTCAGTAAACATGTCCAACATGTGGTGAAAAGGGGGGGGAGATTTAGCTGGTAATTTGAGGTATTAATTATTAGGACCAGGGTGACCGAGCTTTGCTCGCCGTCTTTCGATTTCTGTTCAGTATGCAAGATTTCGTCAAAATCGTTACAGACGTTTGAGAGAAATTAATCTCACCTATATGTTAGTGTTGTTCATATAAAAGTATTAGATAGACAATATAGTATTAGATAAATATATACTGTATATTATCTATATTTCATACCTACCAACATAAGAACTGCATTAGGTTGAATATAAAATTCATGAACGCGCAATAGTTCACCGCTTAAATTTAAAAAATCACACACACACACACACACGTGTTTTAACATCGAGGTCTTTAGAGACGGGAAAAGATGGAGGGCAAGGAGTGGAAAGGAATTCGGCCATGGCCTTTTGAAGGAAGCATCCCGGCATTTGCCTGGAGTAATTTGGGAAACCATGAAAAACCCAAATCTGGATGCCCGGACGGGGATTCGAACCGCCGTCCTCCCGAATGCGAGGCCAGAACGCTAACCGTTACACCATCATCCTCGGTCTATCGCTACTAAAGTTATCATAATCTGACAATTTATTCATTTAACGTGTGAGGCATACAGACATAGGTGTATTTATGATTACATGAATAACCAAATATTCGTCAAAGAGCATCAGCTTGTCTTAAAATTCAGGCCATTGAGTGTTAACAGTTATGTAAAAATTCACGGGAAATCCTAGTATGACTATATTACAAGAAAACCTTACATGAAAAGCTAACATGAAAATTCACTTATTCACATTACAAACTGAACTTTGCAAATAAACGAATGCCTTTGTTTTAATGAAATTAAGGCGCAATTAATTCATCGACTTAAAATATAAGTTATTGACAGAATTAAATATTTGACAAAGTCTTTCCATGTCATATCGTAGCTATTAACTAGGCTGAGTCTTAGAGGGATTCTCTTATCGAGTATATTTCTCTGCACATAGTCGTTACGGGGTAGAGGACACACCCATCGAGTTCTGTCAAATGGCATAATAGTTTTGACGTTTGTAGCGACGACAGAGTTCGGTGCACAGACACTGCGTTGCTGTGACTTAGCGTGCGACTCTCCAGGCAGCTTTAGAATCACGATGAGCTAAATGATTGTCTAAGTGATACTCCTCAGAGTACTAGGTCAGGCCGTGCCTTACTAACAACTCGAAGTGTGGTGGTGCCTATGTCGCCAGCACCTCACCGCGAATGAAGAACTGAAAGTCCTTCATAACCCGGGGCGCACATTGAGCTGCGTGGCGCAGTAGGGGCAGCGCAGAGCAGGGCAGGGCAGCACAGACTGGCAGTTACTCGCGCATATTAGAGCGCAGTTTCGTGCGGCAGTTTACGAAGCATTGTGTTGTGCGAAAAACCGGCAATAAAGCGTAACCAAAAACATGTCGATGCAAAAACTCGATTTTTTATTTCTGAATCAGATTGGGATGCCGAGCTTGGAAAATTGTTATTACTTTAACAGAAGCTGAGTTAGATAAAACTATGCTAAAGTGAGTATATGAAAAGAACAAACTCTCATCTGGCTTTTGCAGTGACAAGAGAATTCTCAAAAGATAATTTCCGGATGACTCGAGCGGAGATTCACGGCATAATGTAACCTGTTATTTTCTCGACAAAGCTCAAATATCTATTAGAACTGAAGAAAATCTCGCTGTATTTATTTAATTATTTAGCGTTTGACGGTACATGACATTTATAATAATGTTTCTCTCTTTTATTTCATATTATATTTTTAAGTAAACTATATAACAGAACGTAAACACTTGAAACTAAAAAAGCAGTGTCAACTAATTAAGTGTTTCTCGGGGACACTATTGAATGATGTAGTACAAATAATAAGAAAACAAATAATGTGATAATAGCCTATATATATCAATCTTTTTCGAAGTTTTATTAAAAATGAATTCAAAAAAAGAAAAGAAAAGTGAAAATTGTAAGTGGTCAGTTGTATGATAAATAAATGCTGAATTCACTCGCCACTTGTTGGGCTCATTGTCCAAATCTCTTGTTTAAATTTAATTTTTATGTATTTTTATGACTGATATTGTGAATCGCAGTTTGGTTACGCACCAGATTAATCAATTTTTCTTATTCCATAGTTGAAAATGATTATAAGTAAAGCTAGATTATAAATAACGCAAGAAGTGTTACGTTGTAAACCGGCACGAGTGAGCTGCGTGGCACAGTTTCTGTGTCGTGATCACAACGTGGCGCAGGCCACGTGCGGCGCAGTACTGCGCTGCCCTGCTCTGCGTCTCAATGCGCGCTGTTCCGCCCCAAAACATAAGAGACACAGAAACTGTGCTGCGCTGCGCTGCGTCGACTGCGCGTCAATGTGCGCCCAGCCTTAAAGCTGGCTTCCCACGATCTCTACGTTTTCCGTCCTGGCTGATCCAACTACCAAGGAGCGGGCCGTGATAAGGGTCCCGCCTGTGCTTATAGGGACGGCGCGCCTCTATCCGTCGTCCAGTCGGTAAGGATCAAAGGCCTGGGTAGCCGAAACGACAGTAGGCAAGGTGGTGTGGAGGCGGCGAGGGCTAACAAGTGGCGCGTGATCCGTACACTAGGCATGGTGGTGGGGAGGCGGCGAGGGCTAACAAGTGGCCCGTGATCCGTACACTAGGCATGGTGGTGGGGAGGCGTTGAGGGCTAACAAGTGGCGCGTGATTCGTACACTAGGCATGGTGGTGGGGAGGTGGCGAGGGCTAACAAGTGGCGCGTGATCCGTACACTAAGCATGGTGGTGGGGAGGCGGCGAGGGCTAACAAGTGGCGCGTGATCCGTACACTAGGCAAGGTGGTGGGGAGGTGGCGAGGGCTAACAAGTGGCGCGTGATCCGTACACTAGGCATGGTGGTGGGGAGGCGGCGAGGGCTAACAAGTGGCGCGTGATCCGTACACTAGGCATGGTGGTGGGGAGGCGGCGAGGGCTAACAAGTGGCGCGTGATCCGTACCCTTCAGGTAAAGGTGTGTTCCCACGGCGCGTGATTTTGGACGGCGCGCCACGTCAGTTGAAGTGCACGGATCACGCGCCACTTGTTAGCCCTCGCCACCTCCCCACCTTGTCTAGCGACGTTTCAGCTACCTGGGTCTTTTAACTCTACCGAATGGGCAACGGATAGAGGCGCTCCAACCTTGAGAGCACAGGCGGGACCCTACCCACGGTCCGCTCCTTGGTAGCTGGATGGGAACCCACCTTAAATCGCCCGTTTGCAACCACTACATGTCAGTGTCCTCCTCCAGTCTTCTCGATGCACCAAACCGTCAATTCATAAGTAGATGCGAACATGCAATTCGCATAAAAGCTATTCTCATGGTTATAAAAACATCGTTCATTGAATAACATTAAGGGGGAAACTCTCACAGTTTCGTACGAGGTACCTTACTTCGGACAAGGTCGTCCCGCACTATAGTGCGCGTCACGAACGATGGTGACCCAGTTTAGCGAGGGTATGCGCATGTACGTCATCAGTCTGCCAGTAGCCAATCACATTCAGTAACACTCCAGAGCCTGTCGTGATAACACGAGTGTTGAATGCGATGGGTTTGTGAATTGTACAGTTGTAAATCAGTGACCATTGCAATAATTCCTATTCTAAATAATGGAAGATGAACAACATAAGCGTAAGGTTCTGAATAGTCAAAGCTAAAAGCAAGATTTGAAAGTATACAAGCATTTTAAGCGCGGAGCAGACGCGAGAGGGTCGATCTGCGACGTTGCCAAAGCTCAAGAGGGAACTGCTAAAGCGTATGATACTAGCCTTAGAACTGTACTGCGAATAGTCAAACGCGGTAACGTCGCATATTCTATGTCAACCCTATTTCTCTCTCTCTCTCTCTGCGCGACCCGCCATCGTTCGTGACACGCACTATAGCAAACTTTTCCGTCTGCGGTGACTGGTCATCACCGCCACACGTTGACAGTATCTGCTAGATGGGTTCATAACTCTAACTTATGAAACCACTGGTGTGGTGAGAAAAGGAGCTCCCCGCCTTCCACTCGCCTATTGTTTCGCCTTAAGGCCCGGTGCACTCGTCCGTTATTTCACGTTGCGGCGACGCTGTATGTAAGCCGCATGTAAACTAGCATGCAGCAACAGGCGGTCAGCCACTGACAACTGGAGGCATTTTGGGCACTTTTCTTTAAAAATTAGAAACTATTGATGGCAAGCATGTATGAATTAAAAAACCATGGATGGAAGGATCACACTTTTATAATTATAAGAATTATTTTCTTTTGTGTTGCTAGCCATTGTGAACTCAAGTTACAAGTTACATTGACGTGGGAGCTTTCAGAAACGAATCAGACAATACCATATTCCTCAGAACTTCTTTTTTATAAGTAGCCTGAAAGCAAGAGGTCAACCTTACCCGGTCACTGCAGGTAAAAATCTCTTTACTTAGTGATGAAGAATTTTCATTTCAACAAATATAATGTAGCATTACAGTGGTAACGTTTCATCAAACAAAAACCAAAAACCAACTATAGATTGGAACGCACGCTGAAAAATGTAAAAACTGTATTTAGCATACTCTGGAATAAATGGAAAATTATTCCCGAAGCAATTAATGAAAATTTGGATTTATCCATCCTATTGATAAAGACTTGTTTTTCCCTTCATAATTTTGTAAGAACTAGGGATGGGTACAACATTCAAGATTCAATGAGTATAAAAGGTTTAATCGATAGCAGAAAGGACACCTCGAGACCGACAAGAGGAACTATTAAGCAATCTATCTTAGTTAGAAACATGTTAGCAGATTATTTTGTTTCCGATATTGATATCGTAACTTCGCAAAGAAATTTAAGAACGTCTGTATATTCAACAGCAATTTAACAAACATTATATATTGATGTTATATAATATCTAGATTGTAAAACACTATATTTAAAACCATTTGTAATAAATACAAAATATTTTACGTATACAGGGTGTTACAAAAAGGTACGGCCAAACTTTCAGGAAACATTCGTCACACACAAACAAAGAAAATATGTTATGTGGACATGTGTCCGGAAACGCTAACTTTCCATATTAGAGCTCATATTGTGGACGGCTGGGATACAATACGCCATTCTCCAGGGCTGCATCAGCGCATCAGGGATTCCATGCGACGGAGGGTGGATGCATGTATCCTCGCTAACGGAGGACATTTTGAACATTTCCTGCAACAAAGTGTTTGAAGTCACGCTGGTGCGTTCTGTTGCTGTGTGTTTCCATTCCATGTTTAATGTGATTTGAAGAGAAGTAATAAAATGAGCTCTAACATGGAAAGTAAGCGTTTCCGGACACATGTCCACATAACATATTTTCTTTGTTTGTGTGTGAGGAATGTTTCCTGAAAGTTTGGCCGTACCTTTTTGTAACACCCTGTATAATTCATTTTTGGCTTTGTCGTCCTTTTCCTAGAATCCTTCACTGAATCTGCGACATACATTGGTCCAAGCTCCTCTCTTCTTGATTGGACCGTAACGCTCTCTGTTGTGATACCACATTTTGTATTTAATCTTATTTTCAGCAATGAAATGCTCAGTGTCACTGTTTTATGAGTGTAGTATGAGACCCATATTTTGGGTATCAAATACAGGAGTTGGAGAAGTTGCCAAGAAGGGCTGATAGATTTGTCTTTGTAAATTATCGTAGAACACAATCTGTTACAGACATGATAAAAGAGCTGGAATGGGATGCAATGAAAGACAGAATCTTTCCTACTGGTTCCTTGGCGATAATTCCATGCTTTTTCTTCTTCTTCTCGGGTGTTCAATCCCTGGGGTGGTTTGGAGCGAGGAGAGTAATGCCATACACAAATCCAATCATTTATTATTTACCCTTTGTATCTTCAAATGCATATACAGGATTCCGAACCGTTTTCAGGAAGTCTTGAATTCAGACCGCAAAGATTACAGGATACAAAGGACCCCTGATTTCAATTAAACTTAATGGAAGAAAGTGAAAAAAGTGGAGTATAATATGGTAGCGGGTGCTCGATGTGAAGCTACAGGTGCTAGTCGCATTATGTGTAGTTTGTGCGCTACATTATTTTATTTTAATCATTAAAGTAATATAATACCTTAATTTCTAAGTTTATGTGTTATTATTATTATTCTGTTATCTCCATGGCCACCCTGTGGTTAGCGGATTTTTGTTTAAAGAAATACTTACTGTATTAGTGTAATGATTTAGTGAGTAACTTTTAAAACAGAAACGGTTTATTATCAGTAATAGTTAATTCTCACTGGCGTTTATTTCTAGTTTTTAGTAACTATTTCTTCCACATTAATTATTTACAAGATTTATAAATCGGGAATCATTCAGTTAGCTACAAACCGAGCGTGGTGGGTGAACGGTTAACGCTCTGGCCTCGCATCGGGAAGACGTCGGTTCGAATCCCCGTCCGGGCATCCAGATTTGGGTTTTCCATGGTTTCCCCAAATCACTCCAGGTGAATGCCGGGATGCTTCCTTCAAAAACTTTTTTCCGGCTTTACGCCTCGTCGACGGCTAAGGTCATTAGAGGTGGGATGGGACTGGGGACAAGGAACGGGAAGGAATTCGGCCATTGCCTTTTTGAAGGAAGCATCCTGGAATTTGCCTGGAGTGATTTGGGGAAACCACGGAAAACCCAAATCTGGAAGCCCGGACGGGGATCGAACCCGCGTCCTCCCGAATGCGAGGCCAGAACGTTATTTGTTCACCCACCACGCTCGGTATCCCTTCAAAAGGGCCATGGCCGAATTACTTCCAGTTCCTCGTCCCCAGTCCCATCCCGCCTCTAATGACCTCGACGTCGACGAGGCGTAAAGCCAAACGTAAAATAAAATAAAAAATAAAAATCAGCGCATCACTAGTCAAATATTGCTGAAGCACTATGGAATTACTCCTGAGCTTTTTAACCATCTATGGAAATAAACTTTGGTTGAGGAAATTACTTCTGCATTGCTTCCTATTAGATACTAATATTATAGTAACGAAAATACTTACGAACAGCTTTGAACTGTTTGCGTCCTTTGTGTAAGGAGCAGTGGTTTTGCTGAATTGTAAAGCTTGTTGATCTTCCGCAGCGTAGTTTGTCTGACTGGCTAATGGCGGTGTCAATTTGACTGTGAAATATGGCCTAAAATATTTCATGTGTTTGCTCTGGATGTTGCGAACGTGTTGCCACAACAGGTGCCTGTGTAACAGTTGTTTCCTGCACTTAACTTGGTATGCGTTTGCAGACGAGCTAAACACGCAGGGTGGCTTCACTATTCCACCATATATCTAAAAGATCATTTCTGTTTAATTGTTCATTGTTTCAAATTGAACTGCTCTTTTCTTCCTCAACAGAACAAATAAGGGCAACTTAACGGTCGCAGTTCTTTAGGACCCCGTACTCTAAGGGAAGTGGCGTTCTAGTAGTTCTGTGATTGTACTCAGGGCCGGCGTTAGGGAGGGGTAAGCGGTTCAAATGTACACGGGCCCGCCGTCTGATGGGGGGCCCCGATCACCGGTTACAGGGGCCCCCAGGCCTCGAAGCCAAGAATCCGCCCATTGTCCGCCCGGCCAGTTTGTAGCGCTTAAAAAAAGGTCACCCATTTTACCCCGGGCCTGAAATTCCTAGCGCCGGCCCTGATTGTACTGTCGATCTGTCTGTCACAAGCTTACTTTTTCATATTTTTTTTTACTGGAAAAAAGATGTGTATGGCCGTCAAAGATGTCAGTTCTAGACCATTTTTATTAGATTAGTTTGTAGGCATGCGAGGCCGTATATATACTTACAACAGCAATCGAGTCGTCGTTCACTGCTATATGATTTCTCGCAGGGGAAAGGCGGAGGTTTTTCCACAGAGATTTTCTGAAGATGATAGGGATGGTACAAGCCTTCACGTTCGTTTCGTATTTGCTGTGATGTTGACTAGAGAAGGAGGCTGACAGGTCCGATTAGCCCGCAAGTCCTATTGGCCGGCTGTATTAAGTACAGTGTCCGGTGTTGTGAAAACATTCCGCCAGCTGGCGAAATCTTTCCTTCAGAGTCTATCCGGCAGCTGCCTGGCGGAGGGCGGCCATGGAGAACCGGTTTTGTAGGTGAAGGGTCCTTTTTTGTATCACCCGCAGCTTTCTGATATGCTTGTCAACCGCGTGTGCCCACAATGGACAGGCATGCTCCATTATTGGCTTGACAAGAGAGACGCAGATTTGGATATGGCAGATGGTGCCTGTTTACTGTCTTTGTTCAGGAACGAGAGAGGCTTTGGAGTCTTGCTTTCGCTTGCTTTACAGACGTCTTTGGTATGGGCTTGCCTAGCTAGTTTCCCGTTGAGAGATACTCCCAGGTAACGTGCTTTTGTTGTCGGGTCTATATATTTAACACAAAGGTGAAGTAGTGGGTATGGTTGTGGCGGTCTAGGGAATCCTTATCTTTTTGTTGGTATTATGGCCTGAGTCTTAACAGGATTAACCTCGATTCCCCATCACTTCGCCGGGTTTCTCTTTTCTGGAGAGCTTCTTGGCGGCTGGTTGTATCATGCCATGTCATCGGAGTAGACGGGTGGCTCGTCAGGTCCCTATCCTTTGCAACAAAGTTTTATGTCAGACTACAACCAAAAAGCCGCGGAGAAAAGCCAAGGTTCTCTCAATGAATTCAAGAGCGTCTTCAAAATTGGGGGATACGGCTGGAAAAGCTCTTGGTAGCACCTCCAGGTTGTTGGATGAATGCTCATCCTAGTGCTGCTAAGATCCGACATCATCCTTTTCCATAACAGTAATGAGGTGCTTTCATTTTTCGAGTACCATCCAAGCATTTGCCTGGACTGATTACAGGAAACCATGGAAAACCGAAGTCGGTATTTAATCACGTGACACAAGTCTCCACGATTATAAAGGCGGCTCAAAGCGCATGGGTCAGCCCCCCCCCCTCCCCCCAAATCGAAGAACCTCATTTAAATGTAAAAAAAAAAAATAATAACTTAGGGTGTATCTCAACCACGATGGAAAAGATTGACTTCTTCGCTAATACTGACCTGGCTCCGTTCATCTTCGCCAATCAGTTTTAAAGCTAGTCGTTTTGGGGATTGTTATCCCACGAGATTTCTTCTCTCGACTTGATATCTCTTACCTTTTAGTTGACTGTCTTGTTGGCGTGACCTGGCTCGGTGCTACTTGGTTTTCTTTATATCCTACGCCATAAACACTTGGATTGCGAGTAGTAACTTACGTTTCATTGATCGCGATTCTGTCAGACTGTTTAGATGAATAGAATTCACGGAAAAATTACCTGTAGGATTTTGATAAGGTTTCCAAATAATATATAGCCCATGATCCGTGTGTTAAAGAAGGATACGTTTAATTTTGATGTAAATCGTTAAGCTGAGAAATTTAAGATGTGCTTTCGATAAATTAATATCCATTTTTCGTCGAACGCGGTTAACTTAAAAACCACTGTTCGGATTTAGTTATTTCTGGCAGTTGAAATGTTTATCATGATTTCAGCGAGTGTTCTGCTATGCATTGGTATTTTGTTGCTCTCGCTGCCTATATGTTAACTGTGACGTAATAGGTTTAAAAGAGATGATCGTACTGTAGCCTTCTCCGTGATCAAAGTTTCAGGCAAGGTATAGTTTCTGAACACCACTTTGGCTTTCCGGGTAATTGTACAGCTTTTTGTTAAGTCTGTTTCAGAAATGCTATTACCTAAGAACTTGAAATGTGTCTTCAAAGTTTACTATATCCTATATTTAAACATCAAATACTGAAAGTACTTACAGCTAATATGCTTTCCACGTTACGAGAAAACAAGCATTTTTTGTTTTGTTTAGCGGCGACTTATCAATCATTATTATTCATTAATACTGTTTTACTGAAAGTTCTCTTAACTGAGAGCGTATTCCACCTTAGTGGATACATACCCTGAAGTACCACACGTCATGGGAAGTGCAAATATCTAGATGGCGAAACGAATAAATATACCATACAGTGTCTGGACTTCCATTTGTACTCTCGTGAGTAGCGTGGACCCTAGATGAGTGGTAAAATGTTGCGTCACGATTCCAGTCCTTCCAGGCTATGGATCCAGGTTGTTAGGAAGGCATTGTGCAATTTCGTCGAGTCTCCATCCTTGTTTGGGCTTTATATACACGGCATTGATTGGAACATCTGGTCAAATTGAAGCTACCGTAGATCAAAATGGTAATGTTTAGCTTCTTGGAGTACATTTAGTTTGATTGGAATTGAGTGATTGTACCATCGGAACGAGAGTTCACATGCCGCGGTGTTGTTGTGTACTTCCTAACTTTAAAATCTGTCAAGCTTCGATTTTTGCACCAAGTGACTGCCGTCTCATATAAAGATCATTATAGATTCGTAATTGCACATTAACAAACTTGGCTGGTTTTCTTTTAGCCATAGGCTATTGCAAACCGTGTGGTGGGTGCCTTAGTGGTCAAGCCACGTTACAATTATCTTTCATACCTTTTTATTAAAAAAAAGGGGATTTTTAATCTTAATTTTTATGGAGTAAAAATTTCTTAATTTTGCAAGAATCTCGATGTTAGTTGGAATTTAGGAAAAATTGTCCAATATTACATTTATTTTTTTATCACTGGCGATTACAAGTCTGAGCGAATTTACCGTTAACATTAACACAGATTGGCAAAATAATAAAAGCAACGCTCAGAGGTACAATTAGCCGTCATGAGCAAGCAAACAATTGTATATTTATTTTTAAATATATCTCAGAATCAAAATGCAAGAAATAATGACATTTGGAAACAATGAAAATTACAAGTTATTACGATCTTAGACAAAGGTATCATAATACTGTGACTTTACAGTTAAAAAGAAAATCATGGGTGCCACGAATGAACAATATCATTCGAAAATAATTAGTTCTGGCAAATTTTGCCGCTAGCTCAGGGGTTTTTACAATTACAAAGTTAGAACATGGATCTATCCTCTCATGGTCGCTTAAGGATTCAGTTTCACGGAATGCACGATCAGATGGCTTGGTCGTAATAAGTTACCATTGTAGTTCTGCGTCTGATGTCTGCGGTGATTGGAGCGGACCCACGGTATGTGAGACTATCTCACAAGGTGGCTACAAGCATTACCGGCTGTGTCGCCGTGATAAGCTTGCTCCAGCTAGCCGGCTGCCAGAAGTCATATAGCAGCAGTTGGCGAGAAGTCAACTTTCCTAGTCCGCCATAGACTAGACTCGCATAGCATGGACTCGAAGATCGAATTGCCTTTCGTCGCTCTTCTCCCTCGCGAGGAAACCTCTCGCTCCGCCCCTTGTAGTCTTGAAGCTCACATATAACAGAAATTCCCAGGATTTTAAGTTATACGCTCATTTGAATTGGATCTTCAGGTCGGCACCTAATGTCACGTGATATCCCCGATATCTGATTTGCCCGCTCATATCACAGAGGTCGGACATATTCGGTTAAGTTCGCCGGGGTGAGAGCACATTCGGGTGTCGGCGGCAGGCATTTCCCGCCAGGTGAGTGACCCTGTTGGCCACCCATCCCCAGGGAGCAGAATGTGTGGTCCGGCAAAACCCGAGACCCGCTACTTCCTGTCGCCATGGTTCTGGAAGACCACGATTAGCTTCAAGCCTACGCAGCTCAATAACTCTTTAATATTCGCTTTACAAAGATACACTGTATGTTCACCATTTCATTGCAGTCCTCACTTGGAATCTTGCGTACTTTATAAAATTACAACAAAAATCTATATAGGTAGTCGCCCAAGATTTATGTAAATTACTCTAACATTATGACATATGTTCAGTCTGCCAGTAAAGGCCCCTGCCAGGCAGACCTCACACACAACGCGCCTGCACGCCGGGACACATACACGACTCCAAACAGGCGCAGAGGCATCAAAACAAACCAGGAAAATAAATAGAATCATCTAGAGGCTAAGTGGGACCTTTTCTTACAGAGGTCGCCGTACTACCACACAACTGTATTCCTGCGCCAGGCCGCCTATATAAGCGTAGCCGGCAGCTCCACCGACAGTTCCGGCCTAACCGCGGAACCAGCGTCAACTACAGAACACCACCGGAAGTTCGCGAGAAGTAGAAGCCGTCTCTCTCTACCCCGGATCAGGACCAGGTTAAATTTCTCGACGGTCATCCGATAACTGTAACCACATTTGTTTATTGTTTACCAGTTGTTTTGTGTACATTGTAATAAACCTCAAGAAACCATTAAGTGTAGTTCACTTCAGTGGCGACAAGGTTGGGATAAGAACTCTCGACCATCATGACTACGCCAGCAGCACCTACGGAATGGCAACAATTCCTCCAAGGACTTCTACATCAGTTCGCAGCAATGCAGCAGCAATTCGCAGAATCTCAGAGACAACTGATTGTGGAAGTCAGGAATTTCCGCCACCCCACGGCCCCGCCTCCGTTCCCAGCATTCAACGACGACGTCGAGGAATAGGAGACCTACGAGAAGCGCATAAAACAACACTTCGCAATTCATCACATATCCAAAGAAGAAGACCAGCGTGCATATTTCCTTTCCTGGAACCAATCGAAGATGTATGTCTTGCTCACCAAACTTCAGCCACAAGACCCCGACACCCTCACCGTCACGACCATCGGTACGACACTGAATGCATACTACAGACGCCGGTACCATGTCGTCGCGGCCCGCGTCGAATTCTATCAATGCCGGAAGAAGCCCGATCAAACGTATCGCCAGTGGGCGGCCGAACTCCAAGGCCTTAGCAGAAAATGTAAGTTTCAAACTCGTCGTTCCCACGAATCTTACGCCGACGACATGGTGCGTGATCACATCATACAGGCTGCACCAGATGCCGCATTCCGGCATGATGCCCTCAAGTTAGAGGACCCATCCCTGGAGCAGGTCATCGAACTTGCCTACAAATTCGAAATATCTACGGCCGCAGATCGCCGCCTGGAGTCCTGGGCGGATGTGGCCGCAATCCGAACCGACGTAGAGGACAAGGAAGACGTCGCCGCCATCCAGAGCTCCCAGTCGCGCTCTTCCCGACACCACAACCGGGGACCGCTTCCTCAGAAGAACATCGAACCGACTCGTTCCGGCCGGGGCACCAAGTCTCGGCAGCAGCAGCGGATCCCGCAGCGCCGACGCCGCAGCCCGCTCCGCCTGCCCTCCTGCCCCGCCTGTTATTCAGCACATGAGAGGGAAAATTGTCCGGATCGTTGGGCTGAATGCTCACGTTGCGGCAAGGAGGGACACCTGGCGTCCGTCTGCCGCAACGTGAGCATTCAGCCCAACGATCCGGACAATTTTCCCTCTCATGTGCTGAATAACAGGCGGGGCAGGAGGGTAGGCGGAGCGGGCTGCGGCGTCGGCGCTGCGGGATCCGCTGCTGCTGCCGAGACTTGGTGCCCCTGCCGGAACGGGCCGGTTCGATGTCCTTCTGAGGAAGCGGTCCCCGGTTGTGGTGTCGGGAGGAGCGCGACTGGGAGCTCTGGATGGCGGCGACGTCCTGTGTGTCCTCTACGTCGGTTCGGATTGCGGCCACATCCGCCCAGGACTCCAGGCGGCGATCTGCGGCCGTAGATATTTCGAATTTGTAGGCAAGTTCGATGACCTGCTCCAGGGATGGGTCCTCTAACTTGAGGGCGTCATGCCGGAGTGCGGCATCTGGTGCAGCCTGTATGATGTGATCACGCACCATGTCGTCGGCGTAGGATTCGTGGGAACAACGAGTTTGAAACTTACATTTTCTGCTAAGGCCTTGGAGTTCGGCCGCCCACTGGCGATACGTCTGATCGGGCTTCTTCCGGCATTGA
This sequence comes from Vandiemenella viatica, assembly GCA_031002005.1. Taxonomy (NCBI): domain Eukaryota; kingdom Metazoa; phylum Arthropoda; class Insecta; order Orthoptera; family Morabidae; genus Vandiemenella; species Vandiemenella viatica. The sequence goes on along the minus strand of JARYHS010013199.1, from coordinate 861 downwards.
TAGAATTCGACGCGGGCCGCGACGACATGGTACCGGCGTCTGTAGTATGCATTCAGTGTCGTACAGATGGTCGTGAAGGTGAGGGTGTCGGGGTCTTGTGGCTGAAGTTTGGTGAGCAAGACATACATCTTCGATTGGTTCCAGGAAAGGAAATATGCACGCTGGTCTTCTTCTTTGGATATGTGATGAATTGCGAAGTGTTGTTTTATGCGCTTCTCGTAGGTCTCCCATTCTCGACGTCGTCGTTGAATGCTGGGAACGGAGGCGGGGCCGGGGTTGGCGGAGATTCCTGACTTCCGCAATCAGTTGTCTCTGAGATCGAAGAAGAACTGATGTAGAAGTCCTTGGAGGAACTGTTGCCATTCCGTAGGTGCTGCTGGCGTAGCCATGATGGTCGAGAGTTCTTATCCCAACCTTGTCGCCACTGAAGTGAACTACACTTAATGGTTCCTTGAGGTTTATTACTATGTACACAAAACACTGGTAAACAAAACAAATGTGGTACAGTTATCGGATGACCGTCGAGAAATTTAGCCTGGTCCTGATCCGGGGTAGAGAGAGACGGCTTTTCTCGCGAACTTCCGGTGGTCTTCTGTAGTTGAGCTGGTTCCGCGGTCAGGCCGGAACTGGCGGTGGAGCGGCCGGCTACGCTTATATAGGCGGCCTGGCGCAGGAATTCCGTTGTGTGGTAGTACGGCGACCTCTGTAAGAAAAGTCCCACTTAGCTTCTAGATGATTCTATTTATTTTCCTGGTTTGTTTGATGCTCTGCGCCTGTTTGGAGTCGTATATGTATCCCGGCGTGCAGGCGCGTTGTGTGTGAGGTCTGCCTGGCAGGGGCCTTTACTGGCAGACTGAACAG
>JARYHS010013198.1:0-25000 GCA_031002005.1 Vandiemenella viatica | reverse complement strand
ATGCAAAGCAAATAATTTGCAACTGTAAATCTAGCTCATAGGTTCCCAATTAGTTTTTATCAAGTACCACATCAAGAAAGAGCTCAAACTCAAATACCCATTATAGCTGAAATGATAAAAAATGAAACCCATTGTTTTGCAGTTTATTAATTTTTAATCCAATAACAAACATCACATAAAAATCAAAATTCAAAAAATTTATTTGGCGACAGTATTGTTTGGGTAATTATTATTTTTAATTATCTTAGTGATTATTTTAGCCAAGAAATTACCACGCGTACCCCTTGAAGCAACCTCACGTTCCCCTGGGGGTATGCTCACCACTAATCTAGTTGACACACAAACATCTATATATATTCAAGAACAACTCAATTTTAAAATGCAATAAGAATTTAGTGAATAATGGCAGAGAAAATGCCATAAATTGATGTGTGAGAACAAGTGCTAACTAATTTCAATCATTTTGCAATACGCATGCAGCAGAACATGACAATTTTTTTTTTACTTAGTGCTTTACGCCACGTTGACGGCTAAGGTCATTAGAGGTAAGGCAGGATGGAACTGGGGACAAGGAACGGGAAGGAAATTTTGCCATGGCCTTTTTGAAGGAAACATCCTGGCATTCGGCTGGTGTGATTTGGGGAAACTATGGAAAACCCAAATATGGATGCCCAGACGGGGATTCGAACCCGCGTCCTCCCAAATGAGAGAAAAGAACGTTAACCGTTCACCCGCCACGCTCGGTGAAAATATGACAAGCCTGAGAGAAGAAGTATAGTCACATGTGGAAAATGTGTTACTAAATTACTTACAACACCTGAAAACACATAAATCATGAAAGACATTTTTGTGAGAATAAAATGAAAGTAGCAAGCATCTATAAACAGAACGAAACTTTCAAATATGGCTCAGAGTAGCCTATGTCAATTACGAAACGCAGTCTTAAAATATAAAAATGAGAAGAATTTCACAATTTTTTAACAAATTTTTTCAAGAAAAATGTACGTAGTGCATTGAAAAGTAATGAGACAATACTGGAAATAGCAGAATGCAAATAATCTAAACAAAAAAAAGGGTAGTTTTTTGTTGCGGCAGATCTTCAATCAACTTTGGTAACTTGTGGGTGACTATCTTTCCTTTCCTTGTTAGCATGTATTTTTTTCCCCCCTTCTTAAACAAAGAATGATTTATAATTTAAATGCTATCACATTTTTAGTACCTGTTTCTATTGCATACATTTTACTGCTCTGTGTTTCTATCACCTCAATTCTGGTATCATTAGAAGGCATTTTTAACAGGAGGGATGGAAATGAGCAAGACATTTAGCCTATATTGCAAAACAAGTGCTCTGAAAAATTCTTCGAAACATGCTCTAATTGAATACAAATTTATGCGTCATAAGAAACTGATATTTGCCGACTATGAGTAATGGACACAAAGTTCTGACAAAATTCAAAACTTACAGTTTGCTAACCCCACTGCCATCAATATACGATGCCAGAAGCTTTTCAGACCACCCTTGCATATTTTAGCACAGAGCAGTATATATTGCAGTATAATGTATTTTATTGTAATAGAGGTTTTCAACAGTAGCTTTAGATTAGGAGACAGCATTCCTAACAGAGCAGATTTTTCTCTTATGGCTTTATGCCTCGTCGGCATCATTACAGACAGGAAAGGACTGGGGCAAGGGATGGGAGAAAATTCAACAATGGCATTTTGGAAAGAACCACGGAAACCCCAAATATGGATGGCCAGAAAGGGATTAGAACCCACATCCTCCTAAATGTGAGGCCAGAACATTACCATTCACCCACCATGATTAGTTATGTAGATAAGGCCCTGTCAAGTAGGCGACATTTGTCATTAACCAGTGGTAAACAAAATTGTAATATTTACTATTTATGGTAAAACAAATTTAAGACATGAAATACTTTTTTAAAATTGATTGTTACATTTCAATTATAATATTTCATGTAAACATTTCAATTAAATCAATCCGAAACCACTTTCTTGAGTAGGTATTATTATTATTATTTTTTGCCGATTACCTTATTGGTGTAATTAGAAGCAGGAAAGAATTCAGGGTAAGTAACAGGAAGGCATTTGGCCATGGCCTTTGGAATGAACTATCCAGCATTTGCCCACAGTGATTCTGGTAAACTGTGGAAAATTGAAATTTGGATAGCTGGAAGGGGATTCGAACCCACATACTCCCAAATATGAGGCAAGCACATTATTGTACACCCACCATGCTCAGTGTTTTGCCTTTTAAAATATATATATAGTCGGGTCACTCTGACTGTGTGTGGAGTCCCTCTACTGGTGTTATACAGAGTGGCAATATGGTGTGCAATGACCCTGCATGGTAATACAGGATGCACAACAGTTCCCCATACTGTGGTTCAGATCATCCAGCGTGGCTTATGGCAACACATCCCATTGCTCGACAAGTGCCCATTGGAGGTCAACAACAGTCTGTGGAGGCAGTGTAAGGGCTGCAATCCTTTGGTCTAGAATGTTATCTGCATTTTTAATTGGGCAGCACTGTGTGGGCAGGCATTATCATCCATCACGTGGAACCCAGGTCCATACACACCGCAAAAAATCCACACATACTGTTGCACTATGTCATTTCCATAAACAACAGCCATCATAGTACCTCTAGGAAACACATGCAGTGGTGTGTGAGCTCTTAACAATATGCCTCCCAAGACGAAAATATTGGAATCACCATATCGGTTCCTTTCAATAATATTTGCAGGATTGGAACATGTCTCATGGGCGAGCCAGATGAACAGATGGCGAGTCACTCCCCTGGCTAAACTGCGGCTCATCTGGGAACAGGACACTACCCCACAATTCCTGGGTCTAATCCACCACATTCAATGAGACACATGGTGCCTTTGCATCTGACAGGTTGCTAACATACAGAGCAATCTCTTGAACACTGCCTGATGGGAGATGAGTGAACTAGAAGCTGGTGCAATGTCTCTAGCTTGTGCAGCTGTTGTACTGGTTGGACATCTTTGGGCACTTACAGCAAGATAATGATACTGACACTCGGGTGTAGCGTGTAGTCAATCTTGACCGTAATGCCATTCATCGTTTCCTCATGTCATATGATGCTGACTGGCCAGCATCTAATCTGACCATCAGCAATTTCATCCAGATTTGTTCTCTGTTCCATCCTGCATCCCTACGAGTTGAGTACTTTGTCCCTAGTGCACACAACATGCAGTCAAAACTGTTGCACCCAGGACCTCTGTCCAAACATACTTTCTCCAGCACACTAAGCAGCCTCATACTGAACTGCCAGATTATCACGTGTTTGTGTGTTGAGCATCCACAGTTTAGTCCAGGATGCAATGCTTTCTCATGGATCTCGAAGATCCTATAATTTATGAACATGATTGCATATACTAATCGAGTGAAATTATTTAATGTGGACAGTTCCATACAAGTTATTATGCAATAAAGGTGGGTTTTATTATATGTTGATATTTATTGGAGATGTTTGAATAATCCATCAGTTTTTCTGATTTATACAACTGTACATTACAATGTATTAATTCTATGTAGTTGGTTATCAAGGAAGCAATGATAGTGGCTTCCAGCAATCGATTACAGTGTGTCGATTTAGTACAGGGTGACTTGTGGGAACCAGACGAATTTGGATCAGCTGTTGCATTGTTGTTACACGTGATGGTGAGATTAAGGTTATGTCATTGTTTTGAGTGTGTCCTACCATTTTAGTCATAATGGATCAGTGGTCAGTGGAGCATCGTGTTTTTGCATAAGACACGTTTGTTAAAAACGGTGAATCTATTATCAAAACACAGCGTATCTTTCGAAGCCACTTTAATATCGGTTGGAATGACAAAGTTCCAAGCCGAAACACATTGTTAAGATGGGTTCATGGGTTCAGAACAACAGGAACAGTAACAAAGAAAAAGCCACCCAGTCCTGCAAGAACAGTGATAACACCCGATAACATCACCATAGCGAGAACCGCTTTAATCAGGAGTCCGAGCTGATCTGCACGCAGACAAGCATGAGAGCTAAACATGAGCCACGATTCTGTGAGGAAGGTTTTAGGATTAGATTTGAAATTTCATCCCTACAAAATGCAGGTGGTGCAGCAACTCAAAGAGAGGGACTATGAACAAAGAGAAGACTTTGCAGTGCGTATGCAAGTGTTGCTTAGTGATAATCCTAATGCAATACTGTTAGTGAGCGACGAAGCTCATTTCCACTTAAATGGCTCAGTTAACAAAGAAAACTTTCGTTATTGGGCGACTGAAAATCCATGTAACATCCATGAAGGACCTCTCCAAAGGTAACAGTTTGGTGTGAGGTAGCACTTTGGAATAATTGGGCCGTACTTTTTCGAGGAAAATGGCGTCACAGTGACATTAAACTCTCAACGCTATGTTCGCATGTTGGAAACATTTCTCAGACCAGAACTTCGGAGGCGAGGAATAAACAAGAAAAATGTTTACTTCCAACAGGATGGGGCCACAGTGCATACTTCCTACGCATCGATGCGAGTTGTGAAGATGATGTTCCCTGGCAAGCTAATTTTGCGTTTTGGTGACGTGCCATGGTCGCCAAGGTCACCGGATTTGTCTCCCTGTGACTATTTCCTAGGGGGATATTTGAAAGCTCGTATCTATGCTCACAAACCACGTACTTAATTAGAACTGAAAGATGCAATTAAAGAAGAAGTTAATTTGATTGGAGAAGATATGTTGACCGGAGTTTTTGATGATTTTCTACAGAGGATTGAAATCTGCATTCAAGTGGATGGCCAGTACATGCATGACATCATATTCAAGAAATGAACAAAATGTTTTATACAACATATGTTTTATGAAATGGTATGTTTTCACCATTATATCTATAACAATTGAATAATATTACTTAGTAAATTAACTTTGTACTGCTCATTTGAAAAACGTCTGGTTCCCGCAAGTCACCCTGTATATATCTGGTGGATATAATACACGCATATTCTGAAATAATATCACCCAAAGTACGGGTACAAAGTTCCAAACCAAAGGGACAATTCCTTCTGAACTAGTTCTCAGTACACATCGAATCTTCTGCATCTATACTCTGAGGGTGGCAGAGGGTGCTTAGCACCAGAACTAAATCTGTGCATTCTAATCACAAATAGCACAAGGGAAAAAAATTTACATAAGCATCCATACGCCATCTAATTTCTTTAAACTTTCAATGTGACCCAAATAACTTGGTGGAAGAAGTATTACATAGCACTCGTAAATGAAAGCTGTTGTTCACATATTTTCCAATAAAATCAATTGAAACCCACTTTCTCTTCCAGCCAATCCCAGACTAATATATGTATCAATGCTGTAACGTTTTTGTAAAGATTGTGCCAAGCAGCCATGAAACGGGTGGCTCTTATCTATACTATCAATAAATCCCTTGTGATACGGATTCCAAACTGCACAACAGGGTTTTGTATACTACCTCCTTTGTATAAGTGTTGTAATTCTTAAAATTCGTCCTATGAATCAGCCCTATCTAGGAGGAACTGAAGAGATTCTCAACAATTAAAAGTTCTCGTAATTAACTGTAGAAGCGTTTGTAACAGTCAGAACTTGAAAGCGTTATTTGTAGCACAGAAGCAGATAGTGTTATTGGTACAGAAAGTTCGTTAAAACTGGATATAATTTCTGCAGAAACTTTTAAGGATAGCATAAACGTTTTTAGTAAGAATAGCTTACATTCTCATGGAGGTGGGGTATTTATAGCTATCAGTCAATTCCTCCCATGAAATTAAATATACGGCAATATGGTCTGCAAAATCATATGAATTAAACCCAACATTGCCCAGTCAAAACTCATCATGGGCGCCCTCTGCCGTCCACCTGATGATGACATAACCATTGCCGAGGAGTTAAGAAATAAAGTAAATAGTATCACTCTTCATTCCCCAGATCATGCTATAATTATAGGCAATGATTTCTATCTACCTTATATCGATTGGCTTAATTACGTTCGCTTTACTGGTGGCAGGGTTAAGGCAGCTTTTGAAGTCATTCTCGGATCATCTCGAGCAGCTAGTTGATGAACCAATGCGATGTCATAATGGTAATGGAAACAGTTTAGATCTTGTGGTTACAAACAGGCCAGAATTATTCACTGACATTACAACAACAGGAATAAGCAATTATAAAGCAGTAATTGCAAGCATCAAACTGATAACCAAGCAAAATAGGGAAAAGAACGGATTGTATACAGATTCAATAAGGCCTCAAAGGAGTGTTTCAGAACTTACCTGAGGAAAAATTACCATAACTATAAGTTAACAAGAGACACTGTTGAAGAGATGCGGCATTGATTTATATGTATAGTCAAGGAAGGTATGGAAATACATATACCGAAATAGACAACAAAGGAGGAGAATGATCTACTGTGGTAAATGTGTGAAGCCAAAAGATTACTCAAAAACCAAAGGAGGTTACACGCACACTCAAGAGGGAAGGGGTGTCGTAGTGACTTAGAAATCTTAGCCGAGTTAAAAGGATATGTTAAAAATGCAATGTGTGAGGGCTTTAACGATTTCCGTTGCAACTCTCCTTCCAAGAGTCTCACAGAAGACCCAAAGAAATTTTGGTCATATGTATGAAAAGTCAGCTGTAGAGTCAACAATACGCCAGTATTAATTCATGAAGGTTCCGAGGTTAGTGAAAGCCACAATATAGCTAACGTATTTAACACTACATTCAAAAATTCATTTCACTGATGAAAACAAGGATAGCATACCCCTTTTCCCATATTGTATGGAGTTAGAGATGGATCTTGTATGAATAGATACTTCAGATATCATAAAGCAACCCCCTTTTCCCATGTTGTATGGAGTTAGAGATGGATCTAGTACGAATAGATACTGCAGATATCATAAAGCAACTAGAGCTCCTGGAGAAAGCATCAGGTCTGGATGGAATTCCAATAAGAGTATTTTCACAGCATGCGGTGGAAATCGGACCATTTCTGTCTGATATATACAGAAAATCTTTAGAAGAGCGAAAAGTATCCTCCGACTGAAAAATCACACAGGTAACTCCGATTTTCAAGAAAGGAGATCGAAGTGATCCTAGAAAACTACTGTCCCATATCCAGAACATCTGTTTGTAGTAGAGTTATAGAAAAGATTATATTCTTGAATATTATGTATTTTCTGGATAAAAACAATGTGCTTATAACAAATCAACACAGATTTCAGAAGAAAAGATCATGTGAAACACAGCTGGCCCTATTTACACATGACAAAGTTACTGATGCAGGTTTGCAAGCCGATACAATGTTTTTGGATTTTCAGAAAACCTTTGACTTAGTGCCACACAACCGCCTTCTAGCGAAGTTTTGAGCAAACGGTATATTGAATCACCTTTGTGAATGGATAATGGATTTTCTAACTGGTTGGTTGCAGTATGTCATTGTTGTAGGCGAAACCTCTTCTAATCTAGATGTTACATTGGGTGTACCTCAAAGAAGTGTAACAGGACCACCCCTTTTCTTAATTTTTATAAAAGATCTCGGAGACAAGTGAATAGCAGTTTTAGCTTGTTCGCTCGCTGATGATACGATCATTTATAGGGAAGTAAGGAATTCGGTCGATTGCTTAGAAACTCAGCATAATCTGGGTGTTATTTTGACATGGTGCGGCGAATGGCAACTTACACTAAATTGTAAAAAGTGCAAGGCAATGTGCAAAACTAACAAAAAGAATCTGATTGTTCAAAAATAGAAAGTAAACAGTTCAGTCATTGATATGGATGATTCTTTGAAATATTTGGTTGTAACAGTACATAGGAGCATGAAATGGGACTTGCAAATTAATTTGGTCGTAGGTAGAGCCAATTCTAGGCCGCGATTCAAAGATTGAATCTTGAAAGATTGTAATGAACAAACAAAGGAGATAGTGTACAAATCTATTGTGTGCCCATATTTGGACTACTGTTTTGCCATTTGGGATCCATTTCATAATGGGTTGATTGACAATATATAGAAAGTACAGAGAAAAGCTGCTCGATTTGTGAAAACTTGCTACATCTTTACAGAAGCGTCACAGAATTGATTAATAAATTGGGCTGGGAGTCACTGGTAGATAGACTATGCACATTTCATTTGAACATATTGGTAAACGTGTACACCCGCTTTCACTTACAAGTGCGGTGAAATAATTCGTCCACCAACCTATTTGAGTCACAATGACAGGAACCCTCTGCCACCCATAATTTTGTGAATTGCAAAGTATATATGTAGATTTAGAGTTTATGTGCAGATCCCATTTTATATTGCTTTGTACAGTTACTCTCAAATACTTCAGGGAATCAACCATCTCAATAACTTAACCATTTGTTTTGTTCTCCTGAACAAACTGATATATTTTTTTTTAGTTATGTGCATTGCCTTGCACTTTCTGCAATTTCGTATAAATTTCCATTGATCGCAAACAGCCGAAATAATGTGCTGAATTTTTAGTTGGCGAAATTCTTTACTTATCTACAGATTACTGCATCATCAGGGAACAATCTCAAACTGTTATTAACATTGTCTCCAAGATTGTTTATAAAAATTAAGAAGTGGTCCTATTACACTTCACTGATGGATGCCAGATTTAATGTCTACATTAGGAGAGACTTCTTCACCCATGATGACACCAGTTAGACAATGTCATAACTAGGGTTCGGATCTTTAGGACAAGTCATATTTTTTTTCCTGCCTTCTTTTTGAGCTGAAATGCTGAATTAAACACTGATTCCACATTTAAGATTGTATTTAAACGTGTTTTATATAGCATATAAATGCATATTCATACCATTTTCCTAGTTTGGGTAATATTTATGGTCATATTTTGAGGAAAAATCTGATAGTTTTTTAATAGTACCGGGAATTCACTAGATATAGATGAGAAAAAATTAAGATAATTATTCACAGAACTGTACTTCTGCTATACAGATGGGGGGACTAATTTTCACTGTGGTCAGAATTCACAAGCCGAAATTTTTTTTATTTATGGCGTTATGCCCCATCGACGTTGAGGTCATTAGAGGTGGGATGGGACTGGGGACAAGGAAAGGGAAGGAATTCGGCCATGGCTCTTTGAAGGAAGCATCCTGGCAGTCACCTGGAGTGATTTGGGGAAACCATGGAAAACCCAAATCTGGATGCCCAGACGGGGATTCAAACCGCCGTCCTCCTGAATGTGAGGCCATAGCATTAACAACTCACCCACCACACTCGGTCGAAAATTAAAGTTATACATTATTATCACACTCCAAACGTAATTTTCCCCCCGCCTTTTAATCTTGACAATGCAGCAGAAGCATGTCTGTGTTGATCCGCGTCAATAAATACCTCAATAAAATATTCTCAGTCATTGTTATATCTGTAGTGGATCAATGAGTAGACCTACAGCCACGCCGAAAGTAAAATTTTCTGGAAGTGCGTAAGGGAGTTTAGAGAGGGGTAATTTAGTACAGATTAAAGAGATCTATTCTGTAAATTATCTGAAATTAAAGCGATTTCAACTAAACGATTTAAAATTTAATTTCCCAATGGTGGAGCGAGTGCACGGAAGCAAATTATGCTGTCTACATGAAAGCAACACCACTAGATAAAATAAATGACGTATAATTGAGCATGTTTTGATGTAAATTTAAATGTTTAGCCATATTTACCCATTTTTAAGGTCAAATTTGCCTGCATATTTCTCTTTTTTTTTGGTCATAAAGATCCGAACCCTAGTCATAACAATTTGAATCAGATCAGATATACCATACACCTTTGCTAAAAGGTGATCATATGGCACAGAGTCAAAAACTTCCTAGAATTCCAAAAATATTTCATCAACTTGTGACCCTATATCAATAGCTTGCATCATGCAAAAATAGGGCCAGCTGTGTTTGACATGACCTATTATTCGGAAATCTGTACTAGTTTTCGTATAAACAATTAATTTTCATCTAGAAACTTCATAATGTCTGAGCACATAACATGTTCCAAAACTCTAATCCAAACAGAGGTTAGAGGTATGGGTCGGTAACAGCTAAAGATATAAGGTCTACAGGAGATCGCGATTCTGCTACATCATCATTACTAATGACATCATAACACTGCAATAGTCAATTGCAAGATATATCATTTTCAAGCAGTAATTCCATTGCAAAACCGTCTGTACCATTAGTTCAAGCAGAAATTATATTGTAATACACCCTGGACTAGCATGACACTGTTAAATGTACTTTGGAAAGTATTTCGGGTAATATCTAGAACGCGATACTGCTACTACTACTTTCCGCTTCGTGGACAACAACAATGTAAACATAAATTTCTGCTGTTACTTACGACATCGCCGTTTCCGGGTATGACATATTCAATACTCCAGCAGCTAGAAATGATGTTTTTCGCATGTACAGATTTTGGATAATATCAAGATGGGGATACCGCTGCGGCCTCGTGCAGTAAACACACAGATTACGTGGTATATATGGCATCATGGTGACGTATGGTCCAAGCTGCATTACAACATAAACTCAAATGACGATTGACGAAATCATATTTTATAAATAAGCGTTTCGGTCGTAATGCAGCCTGGACCAAAGTGAAACATAACCATAACGCACGATATTGCAGATATCCAATTTTCAGATCATATCTATAGCTATTACTGTGTTGGTACGTGCAGGCTGAGTACGTCACAATGTCATATATACCACGTGATCTGTGTGTTTACTACGCGAAGCCGCAGCGGAATCCAAACCAGATGTAACACATCCATAATTCATGGTTATAATTTTGAATATTAGTAGTACCATTAGCTAGAATAAGACAGAAGATTATCTGGCATATACATCGCAACAGCATAATAACTGTGTCAGTACAGGGACTATAACAACAAACTGTTTTGTTTTTTTCCTGGCAACTAACGTTAGGTTGAAATATGGTCTGGACAAGGAGAAAAATTATGTAAAATCCATTGAAATGCGGTATTTGTATACAGTGTAAGCACCCGACCTCTATCGATTCAACATTGCGAAACTTAACCATCATTATGTCGAGGAAAATATTTTCTTAGCGTTAATGCGTCATATTCAGTAATGTAGTGAATTGATCTGGAAGTGTTTACATCGCGAGGCAGTAAGTGGTTGTAGTGGTATCGTGATCTAGATATTGCCCAGTATTTCTAGCGGAGTCTTACGTTTCACTACTAGTGTATTATGATGCCATTTCCTTGATGAATCGTGATCTTAAGTAATTCCAAACATGACATCACACAGCAATATCAAAGTACAAATAAGCATAAAAAATTGGAAGTTTGGTTTAAAACTGAAGCAGGTGAAATACTGCCTGGACCAGACTAAAGTGTATTGTAAGACCCAAGGGGTCTTAATACATTTTTTTTTTTATATTGTTTTCAGCTTTGAAACTGGATGCCATGTAAACTTATAAATATTATCCTTTCATAAGTTCTATTAGTAATCTGTTCTCAAGTATACCCAACTTCGAGTTTACTGCCCTTAATAACGCACATACAAAACCTGAGGGTCTACTGGAGATCACGATTCCGCTACAACAACATATAGTAATATCGTTGGAATACTGATGTAGTCAGTCGCTAGACGTATTATTATCAAGCAGTAATTCCGTTGTAATACAGCCTGGACCATTATTTTCAAGCACAAATTAGGTTGGAATACAGCCTGGACCAGTATGAAACCATTTAACGGTACTTAGGGAAGAATTTATAGTGGAGTCTTGCATTTGACCACTGCAGTATTATGATGACAACTCCTGGCGGAATCGCGATCTCCAGTAATCCCAAACCTGAATCAATTCATTGGCATTGATAGGTTTTGTATTGCCACATGATACTTATATTAAGTCTACACAAATCTTATGTATATTTGTGTATTATTTAAGGGGTCTATTGGAGATCGCGATTCCGCTACAACAACATTAAATAATATCATTGTAATACTGCTGTAATCAGTCGCAAGATGTATTATTTTCAAGCAGTAATTCAGTTGTAATACAACCTGGACCATTATTTTCAACCAGAAATTGGGTTGAAATACAGCCTGGACCAGCAAGAAACCGTTAAATGTACTTCGGAAAGAATTTCTAGCGGAGTCTTGCGTTTGACCACTGCAGTATTATGATGCCAACTCCAGGCGGAATCGCGATCTCCAGTAATCCCTATTTAAGACAGTAAGGAATCTAATAAAAAAATTGAACACTCTGAATAAGGTAAGTTGCAACTTTTGTTAAGGTGTGTTAATGACTATAAGAGCACAAAAAGCTAGCAATTTACAGCAGTAATTATATCGCTTAGAGCAAAATGTTTCAGGGTCAATATTGGAGTTGGGATACACACTGTATGAATTGTCTACTACAGGTAAGCATTACCTTTAAAAATCTTCAGTAAAAACTAGGGTTAACTATTCCTCAGAACAGATTGTAAACAATTCCTAGCATAATCAAATATTTAAAAGCACAAGCCGAAGTAGGGTGTGGCGATCTAAAACTTATAATTCAACCACTTCATCAAAGCCTTATAACAGTACCATTTCCTAAAATTATTTCAAACTTCCCAATAGCAAGAAGTGTTTATACAGGACTTCAATTAACTAAAATATACTTCGTATGTTGAATTTCACATACCTGTTACCAAAACGTGTGTAGGACTCCACATTCTGCCTTTCTCTTACCCTCGTCCAGAATGTATCACAATTATAAACTGTCAAAACAACATTTCTACCCTGCTTCTTTAAAAATAAAAAAAAAATTAAAGGATTACGGTACTTCACATTACATGTCAAGAGTCAAAGACCATCGGGTTTCTTCTGTCAGAGACTTCACCCGTCCCTAACGCTACACAACCATGGACACAACACACCTACTAATATTCAATCTTCACTGATAAAGAAAGGGCAAATTGTCTTTGAACGTAAGGTCGATAATAATATTACACTGGCAGGTTCTTTTCTTTTTCTGGCGTAAATTATTTTAGCAGACTCGACTTTCTCTGCAGAAATGCTCTTTCCAGAATGCAATGGCAGTAATACGGAGAACACTTCGTGGAAATAGCACAGACTCAGCTATCACGGTTGGATACGCATGGATCTGAAGCCATTGGCTCTGAATGGGTAGACTCTCTTAACTTAATCCAGCATAGTAAAATTGAGATAATCTAAAAAGAACAGCTCGCCACAGTGTACTCACCAATTTTAGTATGCTGCTAAAATTGCCTAGAATTTTATCCTCCTAGACTATTGTTTCCAAAATATAACAGATAAAAATTTATGGTTCTCTTTCGAGCACGCACAATTGCTCTAAAAGCTGCCGACGTGTGTTCTGTTCTTCATTTAAACAAAATTCTATTATTATTTTTCATTAATTAATTACACCATGTGGCTTTATATATTTTGTTTTCTAGGTTTATTACCTTTAATGATTTTTAATATAAATTGAGATTTTTTTTTCCCCTGGAGCAGTCAAGTGGACGCTACTCAGAACGGTAAAGTAGAGTGCCAATTAAGGTAATCCCGCTTTCTGCCGTGCAAAATTTCTTGCGTATATTTTCACATGCTAATAAAAAATTATTAAAAAGGTACAACATGCTTAAAAGTTTATCAACCGAGATGGGAAATAGCTACACATGGATATATAATCAAAATGTATTCAATAAATTACAACCAATTGTACGCTCTTGCAGTTACAAAAATAATCAAATGTGCATCGTTCTTTTAAAAATGAATAAATGAGAGACCGTTTTTCAAGAATGTTAATGAAGTCTGTTTGCGGAAAGTGTGTTTATAAACGAGTTGCGTTTAGAAACTATGCGTGGCGTTCAGTGTCAACGTGCTTAGAATTATTTACGATGAACACCATCCAAAAACTTGTTAATAAAAGTAGTGAGACTATGAAACGCTCTCAAGATTAGGCGTTTTTGGTAAACAGCTAACCCGTTGTGCATGGAGTATATTATTTCACATTATTTAATTTGCCTCTTTCAAGTTAAAATACTATCGGGGATATATGGTCAAATTTTGAAAACTTTTCCCTCAGGATAAACCATAGATATTTTGATCAGAATTTTATATATATACCCACACAATACAAATATAATTTTTATCGAACAATTATAAAGAAGTGGGGAAACCAGTACCGGATTAGCCACGCAGCATTCTTACCTTTACCTCTACCACTGCCCCGGACGGCGAAAATCAAGGACCCCTCTTCACATTTGCTAAAGGCCCCGCGCTGTTTTAGTCCAGTTCATTTTAGTTGACTGATCTATCTATGTTCTGAATTAAGTAACTTACAATATATGTCAGTGATACTGCAAGAATTATTACACTTATGAGTATGCTATACTGTTAATTTATGACAGTAATTTCGCTCTTTGATGCTATAACTAGATGCCAAAAAGGTGTCATCTGCAAGCTGCTTCTCCATTTTATTTACTATTCTAAACTATTTTTTTGCAGTAAACCTAATCTTTATATGAAATGAATTAAAGTCGTGTTTCGATATTACTTATATTTTCTATAGTAACCCTATTTTTTCTAATTTAAAATAAATACAAACCGTTTTGTAGCGAAAAAATTAAATGGTTGAAGAAACAATTAACTGCTTTTTTTCACTTATCTGTTACATTCAAAAATTCTTACAGAATTTTGATACATTTACTAAAGTTAATTTTTTATGTAAATTCTAAATTAAAAGGTGAAAGGAAGTAAAAAGCATACTTTTTCAAGAAAATTTATTTAATTATATATGCATAGATATAACTGAATATTTGTAATTAATACATAATTTAATAATAAAATTCTTTAAAAAATGCGCACACAATATATATGTACGTGTGTATATATTTTCTATTTTGTGAATTTATATGAAATAGAAATGTCACTGCTGGGCTTTCCACAATAGATTTTACGTCCATGAGTTTAAGTTCACTGAGGCATTCGATGTGTCCAACAATATTTCGAAGCAGCTTAGCAATAAATACGCTTCAATACATCATTTTAATTTGGTATTTATTTTTTGTAGTTGCCTTTAACAATGATTTATAAGACTTTAATTAAAAATATGAATCTTAAAATACTGACAACATAAAATTACCGAATGCACTATAGTACCGCATTTATATTTTTTTGTATAAATTTCCTTTTTTTTACCTTGCTAATAACGTAACGCTTCATCGACGTCGAGGGCCATTAAAGACGGCAAAGGATTGGCGTCAAAGAAGGGAAAGGAACTCGGCCATAAACTTACAAAGGAACCATCCTGGACTGATTTTAAGAAACGGTGGAAAACCCTAAACAGTGTTACCGGATGGGAATTGGAATGTGCGTTCTCCCCACTGCTAAGCTCGAGCTTTACCGTTCACCCACCAGGCTTGAAATGATAATTTCAACCTAACAGTTAAATCACGTCAATTGAACGTTATTACTAAACCATTTTAAAATAATTAACTCAAGAGAAGAAAATTTCGGTTCAGTTATAGATCGCTATACCGCTACAACAACTTTCAATCACACGGGAAATAATGCAGCTATCTGTACGGCTTTTACAATTTTTTCTGGCCCAGGTAGCATTGCAACTTAATCACAAGGGCTACGAAGAAAACAAAATAGTTTGGGTTGATATGATGCCTGTACCAACATTAACGTTGTAGCAGTATCCCGATCTAGAATTAAACATAAATTTCTAGGTCATGTTTGAAACAGATCACCTATCTATTCGGTATAGAATTCCACCTACCTTTTATCAATAGGTGTGTAGGGTACGACATTCCGTCACTTGTTTCCATGATCACATTTACTCTGTATCAAAAACATAGAATGTCAAATGAAAAGTCTAAATTTCGAAATTAAGAAAATATTTGTCACCATCACAGCTAAAATCACCATCACATCTCAAGAGTCAAAGACCCTATGATGTCGTTGTCAGAGAAACTAGTCAACCCCAACGTTAGATATTATAGAAAAGATGCAAGTACTCATTGAACCTCACTTATATAAAAGGTAAAGCAGTTTTTCTACATAAACCTGTTGTAGTAATGATGCTTTTAAATGACTGCAATAGTTTAGATCTCTGATACATGACATTTGATCCACACGAGAGTAGATTAAAAAGTTTTTTTCGGAATACCGAAGTATGCAGAAAATAGGCACCATTCTAAAAAGCATTTGCTCTTTATGGGAAATTCTCCCCTTGCCACCGTAAAATTTCCCATATATTACTAACCATAAAAATGTCAACCACAAAAACACAGGCCTATCTCAATAACGCCTTTTTGCTGCGAAGCACTACAGCATATAATTTACTGGGAGATTATATTTACTACCTTCCCTAAATTACTCTCCTTGGCCATAGGCGGAGATGCCAGCTGCAAACTAAGAAACGTGGAATTTCATGAAAATTTTGAGTTCATAAATCTCTATATACAAGCTTCCCGAGACATTTTTTAAATTTTATTTGTCGTTGCTTTTGAATTTTTAATGAAATATCAATATTTTCTCTTTGTAACCAAAATGCACATTGTACTAGTATCAATAGTTCTCATCACCAGCGATGTTATTTAAGCTGCATCGTTCATTGTGTGTTAGAGTAATGAATAAAGCTAAAAGCATATTATATCTATACTGTTGCGTTTAATTTAATTCACCAAGAATGGTAGCGATTACAACTTTGAAAAATAAGCATCCCCAGCTATGGTTTACGCCGAAAACATTTTGGGTATGGTAGTACCCTTCACAAAATTGCGTTTGCGAAAAATTGTTCATGAGAAAGGAAACTAGCTTTTTCATAACGAAGTTACGCAGCTACAGACGGCCATCGGATATTGGTTAATTTCGGAAAACGTTTACAATTTACCTCATCATTTCGTCTTACAGGAGTTATTAGCATACGAAATTATAGCTTATGTGATTTACATATGCAAGATTTTGTTATGCACCATCGGGCAGAAGATGATTTTATATTTAGTTCATAGGTGGGAATAAGGTGGTCATCAGTGGTGGATCCAAAGGGAGGGGGGTTAAGGGGCTCAAGCCCCCCCCCAAAAAAGTTCAGTCCGTCGCCGAACGAGAGTGGGAGCATATGTTTTTGCCCACAGGAAAAGAAATCTTTCAATTGGAGTGAAAAGTTATTAGTTTTTTGTGGTTTGCCAATTGAATTCTGATTAAGGTTTATGGGGTAGTAAGTTATTTGCAAAGTGTTGGTTAAGAGTTGTAAGTTCATGAGAAGGTTTGGTAAGGGCTCGGAATAATTGTTTGCAGACCCATAGATTAAATTCAGTGTTTTGGAAGGGCGGCAACTGTTTAAAGTGTTCTGAAGGGCCATACAAACTCCAGAACTAGAGAAGGTTCAGCCAAGCGATTGTTAACATTAAATTTGTGTGTGATTCAAGCTCAGAGAAATAGATTTGCATGGAGAAGTTTTGTTTCAGTTGAGTTGATATGTCAAGTTGTGCAATAGGCTGACATAGTGTCGAGGATACATGTAGGTGAACGAGAATGAAGGTAGAAATAAATCTGAAGGGAACAATGATTTGAAAACGCTTCCGTAGTTTACAGCCAAGAATTTTTCGGTCCTTACTGTTGAAACCGTAAATAAAAGAAAATTTCAAATGTGGTGTTAATTTTTATTCGAGAATACTATAAAACCTACCCTTAACCGAGTCAAGCCACCCCCGGCCCCCCTCCCCCCACCCAAAAAAAATACTGGATCCGCCAGTGGTGGTCATAACAAATCGGAATTTAAATCTTGAAGGGGATTGAGTTAGCAACACAAGTAAGCAGAGATTTGCAAACACCTTGGTGAGGGAAGGAGGGCTTACTCAAACGGTGGAACAAAATACAAGGGGAAAAAAATGTGCTGGATATTTTCTGAATAAAGCCTAGAGAAATTTGTGTGGGGTTTCAGATGATAGAGGGAATACGAAATCGTCGAACATGGGGCAGTTGGTAGAGGAAATCATTAACCAAGAAAGAGGGAGGTTATGGGTATAATTATATCAAGGCAAGAGTTTTAGAATTGAGGAAATTTAAATGTATAATAAACAATGAATAGTGGCAAAGAGCGAAATTAAAGACAAATGCATGAAAAATAAATGGTTGGGCGCGAAACACTGAATGATGCTAATAGAAATTTCTATAGCTTTATTAGAAAAATAAAAGGGAAGGAAGGTATTCTGATAATTATGGAAAAGGATGGAGGAGTAGTTACAAAGTATATGAATATACTGAGATAGCAACTGGTTTGGTACGACTATTATGATTTGTCATTAAGCGGCATATGGAGAATCAACTGAGTAGGATCATTCCTAGTTTAATGAACATGAGTATACTAGGAAATTAGAAATAGAGTCACTAAGTATTATGAGAGAGCTACAAAGTTTTTTTTAAAAAAAAAAAAAAAAAAAACACACAGATTTATCAAAGGGAGGTGACAAAGACCTTGTTCTATATGTGGAAGTATTAGTTGGTTTATGTCCCGAGACTTGCTATAATCAGATGACTGGAAATGTGCCATAGCAGTACCAAGGGAAGGGACACGAATAAGTTTGGAAATTATAGACCCTGTAAGTTCATTAACTGATTCGCGGGTTTAATTAACAGAATTGCTTAATTTTAAACACAGTTCCAAGTAATATAGTTCGTTGTTTGCCGCGGTCGCCAAGGGTGGAACAAAGCACGTTCTGGAGTGGGAATATTGCTACAAAGTAAGCACACAAATTAAAATAGAACACAGTAATGACAGTTTATTGTTAGTCCAACTGATATACGCAGAACGGAGAGACCACCACCATTAAATTAATTTCCATGTCTTTGTTAGATCTCGAAATCCAAAAACTGCCGGCTCTTTAGAGAAAATTTAGCCTAAGTTGATGAAACATAAAATCACTCACATCATCAGTTGCAGTCCACAGTTTTCATGTTCCCTAAGCATTACAGTTAATCATTTACACTCTTTAGCGCACTTGTAATTACGAATGTACTTTTGTGTCTCGTTGTCAATTAACACACATTTCTCGCTACGCGATAACTCCATCGACGCCACTTACAGGCAGTACTCGCCTCCCAACACAACACTCGAGCAGAGACATACTCCAGAAACGGTCCCGTCTTGACTCCCTAACAACTTATCACCCCGCTACTCAGGCGCTACTTTTTAAGCCTGCAGCAGGGAAGGCAACTGTTGCGTTACAACCCATTAGTTTAACATCAGTGGTGGGTAAGTTGATGGTAGAGTAGTATAGCTAGCTGGATTAGGGAAATCTGTGATGTAAAGAAGTTGTTTGCAAGTCAGCAGCATGTGATTGGAAGAGGTGAAGAGGTTATTCATATAAATCTCAGTTAGTAGGTTATGCCCAAGATATTCCAGATGAAATGGACCAGGGTGACAAAGTAGATAGTGTGGAACTAGATTTTTCTAAGTTATTGGTCAGAGATAGCCTTAAAATAGTTGAGAATAAGGTTTAGCTCATTGGGACAAAACCGAGATGTGTCTTCCTAGGTGGAGGAATCTTGAGAGGTAGGAAGCTAAAAGTCAAAACGTGTAATGTAATATTAATAGAAAAGGATGTGCGAACAGGTGTATCACAGGGCAGCATATTGGTAGCAGTACTGTTGATTTTTCTAATGAATGATTCTGTTGTTGACACACAATGAGAGGTTAGGCTGTTTGTAGATCACATAATAATGAATAATAGGATCATGGAGATAGGATTATGAGGGAATGCGATATCTAGTTGGGTCGATAGGCATAAAACGAATAAAAATGCCAAATAGAGTCAACTTATTGGGCGTACAGATAGGGAAAAGAAGGTTTTGTTTAATTATTCACTGGGATGGGAATCGTTTATTGAAGAAATAGAATGTAAATACCTGGGAATATCGGGTAACAGTAACTTAAACTGAGCAGGGCACACTAGTGAGAGTGTAGGTAAATGGTTCAGAGTGCTATGTCTTTTGTGGAGGAAAATGAGAGTATGTACAGGGTAAGTAAGAGAGATGATTTATAGAAACGTGGCCAACCACTTGCTAAGGTATTGTGGAATAATAAGGAACCCACGTTATGAGTATCAAATACTGGATTTGGAGGGTGTGCAGAAGAGGACATTTAGATTTCTCTGTGGAAATTACCAAAGGATGTAATCAGTAACTGAAAATATAAAAAAAAAATTGGTTGAGAGTCATTGCTGGACAGAAGACGAATGAGGAAAATCGTGGGCATGTACAAAGCATATACTGGCGTGGAGGCACGAGTAAATATTGAAAGAAGATTTAGAAACAGAATGTTATCACTTTTTTCATGTATCCGATGAATAAGGGACGAGAAGAAGGCAAACTAGTCATGGACTGGCCGAGCCATCCAGACCTACTGTCGACCAGATGGGTGAGTGATATTTCGGTTTGGAAGAAAGTCAATCTATCACAAAGCAGGCAGAGGGAATCCTCAAACTAAATCTTGCGAGGGGCAAGATTTGGGATTCGGTCTAGCGGGCAGCTCGGCGGTAATGCATCTTTGATCTGGCGGTGGGCCAGATCTGTATTCGGGCAGCGTACATGGTGCACGTGCCAAAAGTCTGCGGTTAATTGTGAAGATTTTCAACGACGACATTGAGTGGTCAGAAGGATTGCTCGACGAAGTGGACAGTATAGTTGAGTTTAAGTGAAGTAAAAGACTTTGCTCAATACCACAAGGTGGTGGTTTAAGTTCAGTGAGTGAGGATCGACACAGAGAGAGAACTAATAAATATATTCTCGATCTTTGAAAGGAATAGTCTTGCACATTTTTCGTTAAACCCTGACAGCGCTTTGAGCTGAGATCTCATTTTGCCGTCGAGCTTACCGGAGTACTGATTCGGTGGTGCCTATCATTTCTCATTGTAATTGCATTCTTTGCTGTCTCTACTGTTCACTTTTAAAACTTACATGAACCCAACCTGCCAATTATGGTTTGACTTATATGGAGTTTGTAAGCAATGTAAGATTTTATAACTGTCTCAAGATAATTGCAGAGTATTGAATTAAATTTAATTTGTAATGAAGTTTTTATTTCGCTATCGTTATTTTAAAGACTTGTTCCAGTTTTTTAAATATTAAAATATTATTAAGCATTATATTTAAAAATAACTCGTGAGCAAATGTTGCATACACATATCGATTATGTGGCAGCGAAAACAAGTAAAGTAAAAGCTAATTTTTAGTCATTTCAATTTTAAAATAAAAACGTGTAAGAATCGTCGTTAGGTATACAGTGAAATTGTCACTGTGGCATTAGCTAGATCGCAAAAAATTAATAGTAACAATAATTTGATCAAGATGATTTGTCATATCTGTGCTGCTATAGAACCTTTAATTTTTTTCCAACAGTTAGTAATAATGCCGAGAAACAGGAAGGTGTACAAAGAATAGAAAAAGAAACTATGGACCATATTTCACGATTTCGTAAGAGAGATCATGGAGGAAAAGATTCATATCTAACAAATATCTTAATAGATCAGTATAAAGCGACCGAGGATACAGCTATTTAGAATAAATCAGAATGAATTCAGAAAATATTATGGTACGAAACTTATTACTAAAATATTTGAAGGGTGCAATAGGAGTTTATAAACTAATCTGTAAATTGACAACTTTCCACATCCCACAGAGCCAGTCTCTTATATTGGGATCAATGGAAAATGAATGTATTGTATTGTATTGTCATTAAGGAATGCGGTTGCTTGCTGGTGATATTTCAGGCCCCCTGTTGAAATCAAGTGCCTGGTGTCTCTAGTATAAATATTCCTGTCCTCAACGTAGCATTCTCAAATAGGCAAATACGTTGTCTTCTATATGCTGAACTCCCGAATATACTGGCGAATTCCCATTATTTTACTATATATTGATTTTTCAGTCTAAATGAAACTTCCACTTTCACATCTCTATACTTCTTACTTTCATCAACATATCCATTTTAATTACTCCCACCATTCCAATACAAGGTACTCGCAGTCAACTGGCTAGCCAACTTTGGCGGACATACCTGCATAAATAAAAAATTACCTGGGACACATCCCAACTCCTTGTAACATACTGCTATTCCTTGATCTATTCCATATATGTTTACAAGTGTCCCATTCAGAAATAAGAAAAACAAGCTAGCACACACAATGCAACCATACATGAATGACTATCCTAGAGTCTGTGCAGAAGCATTTCTAGTAAACTTTAAATTTATGTAGCTATTACCAATAGTTTGTTGTAAGCACGGTCTTTTTTTCTTCAAAACCGAACTAGAATTTGATAGATGTTTTAAAAATGATTTGTTTATCTTGATGTCCAAGTGAATTACAAACAATTTTAGAGTTGTAATATGAACTTCGAGGTTCGTGTGATCTAATTCTAGTACTTTAAACATAAAGTATTCGATTAGTTCTTGTGGCATAATGACATGGATGTAAACTGTGTTAATTTTGTTACTTCGATTTCAGTCACGTTGTATCTGCTAAAGTCAGATACCAAACCATTATCAGATGCACGAGCAGCAATATACACGTCACAGAGTTATATGGAATGCGGGAAATAGCGAAACTGCTTATGATTTGTTTTTAGTGCCATCCTCTATTGTATCTCTCTGCTGTTGACGACTGTACGTCTTTTATAAATCAAACTCAAACCACACGTTGGCAGCCTGTTCAAAGACATTCTTGTGAAATACCTTGACAAATTACTGAATCCTGTTTTGCGTTTTGTTTGAAATCATATTGAGACTACACAACGGTGACTTCTTTTATTTCGCCATGCTACTCTAGCTTTCGGACAACTCCATTGCATTAACCATCAAGGAGCTTCAGAGGCATCGCAACTGCCTTGGTATTCGACTGGTCGAGACTGGTTATTCGTTATTGCTACCTTTCTCCAAGTTTGAAACTCAATACCCTCCGTTTGTCTAATGACATTTAAGAAGTCAGTATAAGAAGATGGCGAGTCAGACCTTTAATTATGAGAGGAAAAAACTAAACCTAGCAGAAGTGCCCGGATTTTCTGGAATGTTTCCAACCCCAGTATGAAATCAGATTTACAGACTTATTAAAGCCAAAAGCTTTCTTTATTACTATTATTTTTTCCATCGACCTCTACGGCAATCTTTTAGATTCCGCAGCCTTCGGTTGCTCTGGGCTACTGGGTCAGGTTTTGAGGGTAATGTTTATTTATCTCTTTTTGGGAGAAAATTGTAACCTCTATAAAAGAGGCCTTGATGTAATAGCAACCTTTTTAGTTACATTTTGATTTTTCTATTCTAATTATTATTTATTCTACAGGACAGACTATAAATAAGATTCATTTTTAAGTTGAGTTAATATTTTACAAAGAAATAGCCTTTCCACGAAAAAGAAAAAAATTAAAAAAACTCCAAAAAATGTCGCAGAAAGAATGGAATACAGAAGATATCGAAGAAAGCAAAGAGCTTTTAAAAAACGTTAGTGGATTTTCTAGGGAAGGGTACCCTTTATCTATTGAAGAAATATGTTCTGATGTGTAAGAGTGAATTAAAAAATAAAATTAACTAGATAAAATTATACATCATAAACAGGATACTACATAGAAGTGACAATAAACGAAGAGCATTATGGAAAATTATCAACAGAGAAAGGGTAAAAATCAAATTATGAAATAAGATAAAATCAATTACCAGATTGCTTGTATTGGGGATAAAGAAGATCATTCCAGACAAATTGCTTGCATATTAAATAAACGTTACACAAATATATCAGAAAAACTTACTAACAGTCATATCAACAAGTCAAGTGGCAGTGACTAATGTGGCGTTAAGGTAAACAGCGATTCAGTATTTCTAAGTCCAATAACAATAGAACAAATCGAAAACAATAAATTCCTTAAAAAAGTCTATAGGAACCTAAGAGATGTCAAATATGTTTATAAAATAATATATTATTTATTTGTTACAACCTATAATACGCAAACTAAATAATTCATTTAAAAATCGAGTAATTCACTCCTTTTTAAGATTTCTTAATTTATACCAATATTTAAAATAAGGTGATACAGTGGATGTAAATAACTCTAATCTTAACCTTAAAGTGGTGGGTAAACGGTTAACGTTCTGGCCTCGCATTCGGAAGGACGCAGGTTCAAATCCCCGTTCGGGCAACCAGATTAGGGTTTTCCATGGTTTCCCCAAATCACTCCAGGCGAATTCCGGGATGCTACCTTCACAAAAGCCATAGCCGAATTCTTTCCACTTCCTTGTACCCAGTTCTATCCCGCCTCTAATGATCTTAGCCGTCGACGAGGCGTAAAGCAAATAATTAAACAAAAAAAATCTAATCTCCAGTATAACAAAGATTTTGAGAAAGCAGGGGAACAGAGGCTTCTTGATTTCCTTAATAAATACAATATAAATACAAATGCTCAATATGGGTTCAGGAAGCATAGGTCTACAGGAACTGCAGTTACAACCTTTCTAAATTACGCAAAAAAGTACTTGGATGATGGACAGTACACAACAGCAGTACTTATAGACCTATCAAAAGCTTTTGACTCTGTCAAACATCAAAGGCTACTCAATAAATTAGAAAAATAGGGAATAATGGGTGAGACACATAGCTGGATCAGGTCATATTTGTCAAATAGGAAACAACTTTATGGTTATAAAAATTAATACAGACTTTAAAAACGTAACATCTGACACACAATAAAACCAGGAGTACCACAGGGCTCAGTGCTGGATCGTCCGTTGTTTAGTCTACACATAAATGATATCCCAAAGCCAAAAGTAATGAATCAAACAATAGTTCTTTGTATATATGATGCAACTGTCAAGATGTCAAAGGCCCAAACAGCGAATCTAGAGACAAATCTAAATATTTACTTCCAGAATCTAGCAAAATAGCAATAGAATCAACTTGTAACCAACTTGAGTAAAACTCAAATGAAAT
>JARYHS010013197.1:0-11000 GCA_031002005.1 Vandiemenella viatica | reverse complement strand
ATGTGTGAGTTATGAGCTAATTATTTATTTATCCGTAGCGTTACGTAATATTTAAATATTCATCAATATATATTGTCTGAAATGGATAAATCTATATCTGTAAGAGCGTCTTTTGCACGGAAAATAATCTCTACTCAGTGCATTCCTGTCCTTGACAGCTCGAGGCAAGTATTAGTACACAGAAAACTTATTCCCCTGATCTCACGTATCCTATAATTTCAACACAAATAGTTTCGCTTGGAGAAATATTTTACTGCAGTCATAAAGGATTTTTAAATTCTGTGTTTTTTTTTATTTATTTTTTTACATGTTAGTCAACTAATTTAACGAAATTAATATCTTCGGCTTGTTAAACAATCATTGTGTCAGGTCTGTAACATTTTCTTGACGGCTGTGGCAGGTTGTAATTAAATGTGCGATTTATATCTGTACTTTTGAGTAATATTAATCCACCTGTTATGATACAGGAGAGGACTAACCTTACACGAGGATTCCATAGCTTATTTTATACTAATGAGCAATTACATTCTTTTTATTGGTTACTCCCTTTACCTTGTACTTTTCACAGCTTATTTTAAGTTGACATTTATCGCACCGCGGTGGAATAATATCCATATAATGAGAAGGCGTGAAATCACAGCACCAACAAAAAACCGAAAACGGCTTTTGGAACAATCATGAATACAATTTGTCTTATTAAAATTCCTTGGGGGATGCCCACTTAACCTCTGTATTATAAAGGTTTAACCGTTGTGGTATGACAGAGTCATCCACAACGACTATTAATAAATAATTCATTAATATTCAGATTTTTTTAATATTCATTTATCTAAATTGTAAAAATTATAAATAATAGGGTTAATTCATAGGTGAATAATTATGTGTTAAACCCGGGCAGCCAGATTTATTATTATATGATTTAATTTCTGTACAAAACTTGCTATTCAAAAAATATTAAATGTGGGAAGTTGGAACTGCAGTTTTGAACGTTCATAGAACGGGACAATGCCCAGTGTCGCCGACATGTTGACGCCTTCGCTGACAAAGGGGTGGCTCGCGGGAACCGTTACCTGCCGAGTGTACTGACCTCACCCCTCCCCAGTGCCCCGACAAGGTCAAGCAAAATGTGCGGGAACGGGTAGCAAATGTTAGCGACGACACGGAGCACGTGATGATGGACATATATCGATGCACCAATCGTGAACGGATACAGGGGTTCACAGTTGTTAATTCAAGGCTTCTGTTCCATGTGCGGGGAGAGGAAAGCTGGCTTTGCCACGACAAGAGGACACGACGCCATATTCGACTTCACGTGCTGCCGAGACGAGCTACAGTGCGGACGTGTCACCCGACACGCCCTTAGCCGTTGGTCAGTGACTGTGTCTGGTCGCATAGTCTGGCTCAGATGGGCTGGAAGCTGAGCGGTCCACCTGCCAGAGATTGTAAGCTGATGTGCTAGCGCGGACATATCCGCAAATCTGGCATTCGTTGCAGCAGTGGCACAGAGCGTGTCACACCTCGTCGAGAAGATGCGATTACGGTAAAGTACCGACGTATAGGTCCACAGTTCCATTGGGTTTTAACGAGGCTTGCTAACCCGTAAACGGCTCCTGAGATAAGACTCTGCTCCCATCATAATAATTACTGAGCTATCCAACGTTTCATATTCTTAACTTCAAATTCGAAGCATCTTGCTCATTGTTTTGAATTCAAACGATGCTTTTAACTTTAAACGGCACCACTGGGATTCTTTTGTAAATGTTAACTTTAAGTTATTGGCCTGTGATGCCACTTTAAAACATGTTGACTTTGCAAAATCATTGAGAATATCTAAATCAGTTTTATGTCTGCTTTTATCCGGCGGATTGTAAATGTCGGGTATTGCTTGTTTGTTGTCTTTGGATTATGTTTAACGTAACGATAACTATACCCGGCCTTGTATAAGCCAGAAGACTAAATAAATTGAGTAGAATTTTGTGTGAAACTAACTTCTTGTAGAAATCATGGTTCTAGTTCACCATTTAACCAAATAACCAACTTATTGGATGTCATACATATTATTAATAATTATATTTCATCAACGTATTGGCTCCTCCCCTCCCTAACCGTCTACTATGCTTTTGGAACAATCATGAATAGAATTTGTCTTATTAAAATTCCTTGCGGGATGCCCACTTAATCTCTGTATTATAAAGGTTTAACCGTCTACTATGCCATACAGCAATTGTATAACTAAAGAAATCACGTACGTTTTCACAAATGTGCTGCTAGTCTTCGTTAAAATATGATTGTTGGGTGTAAAGTTAGAGGCATCTTGAACATTCAAAAGAAAAATGAAAATAATTTGGCATTGGGATCCCTAATTCATAGAAGGGGATGAAAAGATGCCCAACAAATATCATAATGGAAAGCATAAACCGTATGCGTTTACTCAAAAAGTATATATTTTGAATAGATAACTAACTACATGATCGCTGTGTTCATACTGAACTGGAAGGAGTGTTTTGCAATATGAAATTTTTTGTAGCTTATTACAAAGCTACCAGGATACCTTACAATCTTTTGAAGGAACCATCCCGGTATTCGCCTGGAGTGATTTGCGATAACGATGGAAATCCCAAATCAGGAAGGCTGGTCAAGGATTCGAACCCCCGTTCTCCCTAATGCGAGGCCGGAGCGTTACCGCTCACCCAGCATGCTCGGTCCATTTCACATTAGGATCATTAGAACAACTACAGAAACAGCCAGTATAAATACATAACCAAAAAATATACCGGCGATATAAGCCTGTCTCATTCTACGGATGTAGCACAGAAATTGAGCAGCCGGTTGGAATAAGGCGATGCCACTAGTGAACGCCTCGTATTCCTTGACAGAACGCTCATTCCCTGACGATAAGCGGGCGCTGAGAGCTGCAGCATCAGCAGCGGCAAGCGAGAGGCGAGGCAAGGCGAGGCGAAGCGAGGCTGATAACACGGCCTGATTGAACTCCTGCTCGAGGGAGATGAGCCCGAGAAGAAAAACCGATCGCAGCGAGCGAACGAGTCAGCGGCTCATCTGGAGTCTGCTCCTCGGCGAGAGAGCTGCCTGTGATAGCTACACACAGTGCTGATAGCGAAATACTCAGCCATTAATCAGCGGCAGACTCGGCGGGCTGTCGCCGCGCCAATGACAAACGATGCAACTTCTAGTCGCCTGCGAGAGAGTCGCTGGGGCCCGCGCCAGACTCAGAATGCTAATTCAACCTGCTCACACACTTACAGCGCTCGCAGTTGGATCTGAAACTAAATTCTTATAAATCCTCTAGACCTTCAACCGACTCTAATGACTAGTTGGCAATAACAACTAAATTATTTAATTCAGTCTGATTATAATGTTGGGGCTTTTGCTTCGTTATTGAGATGGCTAATTTAGCAAATAAAAAAAATATATTTATATATGTGGTATCCCCAAAAAATATTTAAGAAAATTCGCAAAATTAACGTGACATGTAGAGGATGTAAAAACGTTCACTAAATATATATATATTTTACAATCTATCAAACCGGTATTCGTCTGATATCGAAAGAACTCTCTGTATTTGTCTTCCTGTCAATCTACTCCTGTTGTCGGTATCGCCAAATTAAAAGCAGAAGCCACTCTTTAGGACGACACAGAAGAGGCTTGGCATATCGTTTATTTCAGACCGATTTCGAAAAGAGCCGGAGTGGAGTGTTGGCAATTCACTCAAAACATTACTGGATGTGATTTCCTATCTATTAGGGGTTCGTCAAAATGTTGCTAAGTTGACCAAAAGCAAATATATATATATATATATATATATATATGAATAAAAAAATGAAATTGACCTTAACCATTTGTGAAAAACAACGAATTCGATTTTCAATCACAAGAGCAGATATGCACGTATTTCTATCGAATATATATGCACTGTGTGAATACTGAATGCTTTCATACGAAAATATCGAATTGGTACTTAAAATTGATACTCCAAAAACCTATCGATTTTTTATTAATCGAGAGTATAAATGTCGACGATAAATATCGATAACTGTATCAAAAATGTCGGTATTTGATACATCGACATTTTTGGACCAAGCCTACTCCGGTCGCAGTTTCTGTACACACTCGTTTCTACCCTTTCTTTTTCCCACCTAAATTTCCTTCTACTAATTTCAACGTTAAATTCTTTTAACATTTTTAGTAAATTATTCACCATTTCTCTTTATTCCAATACAAGACCCACTCACACACCGAAATCGAATACCTATTTGTGGTCATGGTCATCTTTTCACTCTCCTAATTCTTCCACCAATATCTTTCAGTGCCTCATCAATAATATACGTCTTTCACACTGACATGATTCTCTTGTCCCTCCTCCTGTCTTCCAATGTATCTCATTACAGCTCCTTTATCATATCACTTACTGATTTTGCTCTGCGATAATTGCCAGAGAAAAATCTAACAGCCCTTCTTTAGCATACCCTCTAACTCCTGTATTTGATATCCAAAATGTGTGTCCCATTCTACGCTACTATATTCAAGTAATGGCCTGACGAATGTTTTCTAATCCAGTTCACTTGTACTTCCCCTCATCACTTTCTCCAACAACTGAAGGATTTTCAAACATTTTCCTACTACCTGACCAATGTGTCCTACCCAGTTAAGTTTGATATCGAATGTTATTCCAAGATATCTTCAACAATTAATTCTTTCTCAACCTTGTAACCATAACAATCAATCTTTTTTTTTTTTTTTATCTGTGTGCCTAATAGGCTGACTGTTCTTTTCATTTATCTGCATCCCATGTCGACCTACCAAAGACATTATATCACTATAATCAAACCATAGGCATTATACGCATCAGAAACATTGATTGCCGGGTTAGATCAGTGATTAAAGATATTGAAAATAAGGAAGGAAATTTTAGAGGGAAATCTTTGGCCGAGATTGTACAGAAGTAATTTGGATGAAAGAAAATCACACGAACTATATCAGCAATCTCAGAAAATCAGACACGTTCGGGAAATGACGAAAGAAATTATACGGCCATACTATCAAAATAAATAACAGACTAACCAAAAGAATTTTCGACTTAGCAATTTCAATGAAAATGAAAAACAGTTGTCTACTTCAAATTGAAAATACCTCTTGGAAATCGGAATCAGAGATGATATCATACAGGACAGATGCATATTTAGTAGAAAGGTAAATAACCCTCAATTCTCTAACATCCCGTATGTTAGGAGGAACGCCTGGTCCGAGGTACGTAGGAAAGAGCCCAGCGAGAGAATTAACAGAGTTTGGGAAAAGAAGAAAAACACATCTGCTAAACAAGTTCAGTTGCACTCCTCAGTTAGACATGAAGATGAATGAAGAAGAAAGTTTGCTAAACAATATGTGTGAAGCTATCCATTTCTAATGAAGTATTTTCTGCTCTTTTTTGGGGAGTTATTTCCATTTTCATCGGGCTGACCCCTGCGACCTGGACCACCATTGTGAAAGCAGAGGCTTTTGCGCCGGATGAGTAAGCCATCCTGATTTCTATTTCCCAGCTGTTTGGAAATCACTCCAGGCGAATGCCGAGATGGTTCTTACATAAGGTGATGTCAGGACTTCTTCGCATTCCATGTCCCAATCTTCTTCCTCTTGGGAGGATAGGTACTAGTGATGCCGCGAGCCAGACTGGGCCATCAGAAACTTCCATTAAAAAAGACAATTTGTAAGCAGACAACATATACCTGTTTCTCTTATTGTGTTCAATGTTGTTAATCACGGACAATATAATCTTCCTTGACATTTTCCTCCCTCTGGGTGGGACTGCCAGATACACAGTCTTATTCAGCGTCTTCTGCTTTTCCTTCCTTCACCCTCTTCCATTATTGACAAGTTCGCTCCTCTATACCGCAGTCTTTTTTTCCATTCCCTAAGTCCAACTCACACGCGTTCTTCCCCCAAGCCAGATAGGTTAATGGCTTCATATGTTTTTTCAACTGTAGAGAAACCAGAAGCTGAACGTATCATGACACACGTTTAAGAAGAAATGTTATTAACGAAGATCAGGTGAAACAGGATATCGTTACAAATTGAAACTCATTTATCAATATTGTTTTTTCTGTTTTTAATAACACATTTGACATCGCTCAGTTCTTTTCGGTGCAGTGATTGTGCCTGTCACTCGATCCAATGTTAGTTAGATGATTCGAGTCATTATGATGGAAGGAATTTTTAACCAAAACATGACTAAGAGGTTAGGAGAGGAGGTTATTAGTTACTGTTGATCAACCGGTAATCACCGAGTCTGTTGGATGAGCAATTAATTTTCTAGCCTGGTATCTGAAAAGACGAGGGTTAAATATGTGGTACAGTCATGCTGATTTCTGTTCTCACACTTTCCCAAAAGCACTACAGATCAGAATGCCGCCGAATGTTGAGCAGCGCAACGAATTTTAAGAAAGGAGTTAGTTAATTGCTTGCAGAAGAAAAAGGAACTACAGGATACAGAAAACATAAAATTAGAATAAATATCTGGGATATAATATATGAGTCGGAATACTGAAGCATTTATTCTACATTATGAAGGCTTAAATACGAGTTAAACGAGCCATTAGGAAACGAAGGAACGCGCATTATGTATTCTGAGCAATTAATTCAATTAAAAATTACCAGATACTTCACAATTTCTTGTAAGATGATCAAAGCTTTATGGATATGTAACAGTTGCTTTGAGATGATGAGAAGAAAAGCAAGAAGTTTACAGATATGTTAAAGTAAACACCAATTTTTTTTTTACTTATTTTGAGTTTCTAAAATATTGTTAGTGGGTTACCATTAATAGGACATGCTGATGTCAACAGCTTCGAGCTCGCTATCGAGAAAACTATTGTTGTGAAGTAGTGGACGGTTTATGATCGACTGCAAATGGTAGAACTGCCGTGAAAAT
Source organism: Vandiemenella viatica (assembly GCA_031002005.1). Classification (NCBI taxonomy): domain Eukaryota; kingdom Metazoa; phylum Arthropoda; class Insecta; order Orthoptera; family Morabidae; genus Vandiemenella; species Vandiemenella viatica. The sequence continues at coordinate 4,057 of JARYHS010013197.1, read as the reverse complement.
TGATTGTGAGGGTTCCGTTTTTTCGGTGAGTAGCATGTCGAGAGGTTCCCTGTTCTAATCCCGATCTGGGTAGGAATATTTATAGAATCCTAAAACGACCTCTACCTCTGTCAAAGCTTGGCTTCGTTTGTGCTGATTCTGCTTTGATATTAAATGGTTTCGTTTTCAGATAAAAGTATTTAGGAAAAGTTCAATTTATCTGGTCGAATTACAATCCTTTGATAAGCCTTGAGTTAAGAGTGATGCAAGGCAAATTGAAACCATGCCATTATTTCGTTTAGACCAAAAGAGCTTAATTTACGAGCGTTGATGCTGTGGCGGTAGTAAGAGTTATTTTGTTGAATAAGCTAAAACTTCAGTGCACTACCATTTATTTAAAAAAAGGAGTGAAAATAAATTTTTGAAGCTGGGATATTGTTACGTCTCACGCCATATTTACGTATGAATATCACCAAAGTATATTACTAAATCTACGAATGGTTGCAGCATATTAAATCATAGACGGTTATTTGTTAGTTCAGAAAAGCTGGTAAGCTATCTTCACAAAAGAATTTATTTTAATAGAAGTAAATCCTCTGAATGCTACTCTTCCTTTGAATTGTCTTAAAACAAATACATTTTGCATTAATCTTACTCGTTTACCGGTTGTAACCGTATTCGCAATTATATTTACTTAAAAAGTACAAAACATCAACGTGAAATAGGCAGCCCATTAATATGAAAGCGTGATTATTTCACTTCCTGTAACTTTGTAGCGTACCGCTTCCCAGAGTTTCTAGTGAACAAATGTTTAGCTGCGGAACGAAAACGATCTATTTCTCTTAAGAACGACCATTCTTCCCATTCCTTTATCTCAGATGATTATTTCTAGACGTGGTTACCATCTGCAGTAGGCCGCAGTTACAAAGAGTCTCGTAATGTAGAATGTCAAATATATTAGGGCTCATGACTTTTGGAGTTAGTTCTTAAATACAATGCACTTACTACGGAAACGGTCAAATGTTGATAAGGAATAAGTCACTTCCAGCGCTAGTACTAATTCTTGTAACAACTCATATTTACCCAACTCCAAATACATTTATACTAATACATAGTTTGTAACATAGTGTGAAATTATATTGTAACCCGCCAGTTTGGCTTTGCACGATAAGGCTCTATCACACAGGATCTGAGAGGTACAAGGGGACAGTGTTGTTGTCCTGGAACCACGAATCGGCAGTCCTGATCGCAGTTTTTAAGCGGTTTTTAGCAGTTACTTAGCCGAATCCTGGGAGGGTCCCCAATATTCCTCTCATTAACTACACATTTCACAAACAAAAATACACATATCATACAAAACGTAAGCTACATGAATAACATACAAATGGCAGCACTTAGGCTTCCTCTATTACACCAGGAAGTGACAATCCCTGGTTCTAACTACCTAGTGGACACTTTGCACAAATTCTTAATTAGAAGTTATGATGAGTATCGAATCCTTGCATGGTCCGATAAAGTTCTTTAACTTTTTTCACACCCACACAATACGCATACACATACAACACCTAGTACATAAAAACATAGAAAACGAAAGAATTACCAGATGTTTAGGGGTATGACACAGATGACTCGTTCATGTGTGTGTGTGTGTGTGTGTATGTGTGTGTGTGTGTGTGTGTGCGTGTGTGTGTGTGTGTGTGTGTGTGTGAGAGAGAGAGAGAGAGAGTACTCTTAGTGTTAATTTCGCATTATTGAGTGTTAAATTGTGTTTCCCTTTGTAGACTATTGTTATTATTCAGAACTTTATTTTATAAATGACAACTTTGTCTACGTAACAGTTCTGTTTTTTTTGTTTTTTGTTTTTTTTTTACAATATTGTGTAACTGAGACTTTTTCTTAGGCTAAATATTTATTTTTAAGATTTTCTTGTTTTTGTGGTAGGAGAAAGGTGGTGGAAGAGGGTATGATTTGATCTACAGAGTTCTTCACGTGTGTAACACTTTATGTCTTGCGTTCGTCAAATGTTCCTTGTCACGTATTAGCAAGTTATTGTATAATCAAAATTTCCAGAGTTTTATTATTCATAAATCTTAAATTCACATTGACTCGTTTGTAATAGTTTATTAATTCTGGCATTGAGATCCTGTTGAAAGACGTGTGATAACAACCGGAGAACAATGCGCATTCACATACGTCTTGTGCATGAAACCACAAAAAACGAAAGAATTACCAGATGTTTGGAAGTATGACACGGATGACTCGTTCATCATCCTCATAATGCTAGATCAAGCCCAAGAGAACATCGTCACTGAAGCAATAAGGCTGCTATGCAGTGTTAGCCATTCGACCGCAGGCCCCGGTTCGCAACCAACAAATTGCTTTCCGGTGCTGCCGAAACAAAATGCAATATACGGCGCATAATGAGCTCTTTTGACGCGTCCCGATACCTGTTATTTACCCAGGTACGCTGACGATAATCACACCGCTAGAGCTCGTCACGCGTATTAATATATGACGGAGCCATTGCGATGACGCGAATTGGAAAGCGACGAACAAACGCTCCCCTCAGAGCGGTCCTTTGTAGGGTGTCGCTTTGAAAGCACTACGTGGGCTTCCAATTATTCGAGGTCAAACGGTAACGGAGCAACGGCAAGGCTCGAACATAGACAGTTACAGCACCATTTATAGTTCATAGCTTCCCACATAGTAACTCCGTATTTATTTGTGCAGATATAACAGCAGGCAAATTCGAGTAATAAAATTATTTTTCGTCCATAATTCGGTATCTAGATACCTTGATATGATCAACTCTGGACTCGAATTCAGGACTCGTCAGGCTCGAATCCCGTCCGGTCATGCAGATTTACGTTTTACATGGATTCCCCGTATCACGCGAATGCCGAGGTGGTTACTTCAAAAGGCCACAGCTGAATTCCTTCCAGTTCCCAGCCCCTACTCCTTTAAATCCTCAGATTATCTCCACGTCGACGAGGCGTAAAGCCGCGATAAAAATTTACTTGTTCTCGCAATCTGCAAATCTGTTCCTGTACTTGTTTGTTTCGACCACTTTTATGCCTTTAATTTCATAACTGTACGTTACCATTATCATCCTCAACATATTACAGCCACCGGTCGGGTCTCTCTTGGATACAAGCCTCTCCATTTTCTTCTTTCTTCCCACAACCTACCTGTCACTACTATGTTCCAGTCCTCTCCTTTGTTCCGTACGCATTCCTCTCCTCCTATTAACCATCCATCCTCTGATCTTCCTCCGGGTCGTTAACCATGCATCTGGATTTTTCTCTACTTCTCCATTCTCTTTACATATCCATACCATCTTAGTCCAGCTTTCTCTATCATTTCCAGTAGGAATTCCTCTTTCATTACGTGTCTAATCGTTTTATCCTTTACCCTGTCCATTCTAGTTAACACCCATTCTACCTCTTAAAAATTCCATTTCACTTCCTGTATCCCGCTGATGGTATTTTTTTTTTTTTTTGTAACTGCTTTACGTCTCTTTTTAACATCGAGGTCTTTAGAGACGGGAAAGGATGGGGGGCAAGGATGGGGGCAAGGAATGGGAAGGAATTCGGCCATGGCCTTTTGCCTGGAGTGATTTGGGGAAACCATGGAAAACCCAAATCTGGATGCCCGGACGGGGATTCGAACCGCCGTCCTCCCGAATGTGAGGCGAGAACGCTAACCGTTACACTGCCCCGCTCGGTGCCTCTGATGGTACCCTTCTTCATTGTCTAGTGATATGTCACAATAGGCAATGTTGTATGTGCTCTCTTGCTTCTCTTCCAAAGTGCAGCTCCTCCTTCGCTTGTTGGAAGATGAGCGACGGCATGAAGTGGGGGACTATCTGTGGGGATGAGTGCAGTGGGTACGTTGTGTGTCCCGTGACCGGTACGGAGCTGTTAAGACCCTACAGTAACACTGAAAAAATGACGGCGAAAGAGACTCTGAAGAAGCTATGATAGGCCTGGGAATCCAGTAGTGGGTTAAGCCTACTAGCAAGACATAAACAAGCCTCAAATTTGACATAAATCTTGCTCTACTCCAATACTAACATAAT
>JARYHS010013195.1:0-19662 GCA_031002005.1 Vandiemenella viatica | reverse complement strand
CAACAACAAAAATGTGTTTAACCCTACCAGTTACAGGGTTATCCAAGTATTTGTATGCTGTTTCTAGTCCTATATCCTATCATACTGGATCACAAATCAAGCCCTGTGTGTATCCTCTGGTCAGAAGCCTAGTGATGGAAATTTTCTGGCTTCTCAATGACAACAGGAATCCCATGAAATTGGTTGATTTCCATATACGTGATCTCTGCCCAATATTGCATATTACAATTGAAATTGCTATAAGTATACCATAAGCAACTATTAAGAAACTGTTATACTGATTACTCTAAATTTATCAGAATTTTTATTGCTTTAATATTCATATGATATAATGCATGATATTTAGATATATTTGTATATTATTTTCAATCCATTTATTGCAGTATCATAACTAAATTTCTTTTATCTATTTGTTTCAGATCCTTGTTTCATGCACCTTCAGCAATGGGACTTGCCTGTGCATTTTGTGCACAGACATTTGTATCTCGGTGCTCTCTAACAAAACACGTCTTCCGCCATGTCTCGGCTGTTTATGCCCCTTTGTATGTTTCTTACACAGTGCTCAGAAGTGTTTAAAGATGAGGTGAAACTACAGATTCATAAATACACTAGCAGCACATCACAAAGCAGGTAAAATCAGTAGTTCCTATTTAATATTTTTATTTTTGGCATTTTTTTTCATTTTTTTTTTTATTTAAGTTATTTTATCTCGTAAGCAGATACAGTGCAACCTTAATATAACGAATTCCTCGATTTAACAAATTCTTGTAATCCCCTTGAATTGTCCATAAGAGTCAATATAAAATATACCTTTACATTGCGAACATTTTTGTGAACAACCTCTTTATAACGAATTTTCAACTATCAAGAAAAAGTATACATACCTCTAATTAACGAATTTTGTCAACCCAAAACCTTTATATAAAGTTCCCACCAATCGCGACATGTTTCGACACGCTTTTGTTCGTAAAACAATCATTGTTGTTGATTGAAAGTAATGTAAACACTTCTGCTCGTCACTATTGTTAAAGATTTAAGTTAAAATGGCTCAGAAACGTAAAAGGTGTTCCTTATCAGTTGCAGAAAAGCGAAACATCATTAATTATGTTGACAAAAATTCTATGACGAAAAAATTAGACATAGCTAATAAGTTCGGGATTCCCGCAAGTACATTGGCTACAATTTTAAAATTTAAAGATAAGTTTTCAGAAGAAAGTGGTTTGCCTGTAAACAGTAAAAGATTAAAATCATGTGAGTTCAAAGACGTAGAGGAATGTGTGTTGAAGTGGTTAAAACAGTGCCGAGACAAAAAAATCACAATCGGAGGCCCTATTCTTCAGGAAAAGGCTCAGCAGTTTGCAGTAGAATTGGGACATGAAAAGTTCCGTGCTAGCAACGGGTGGCTTCAAAATTTCAAAAAACGAAACGAGATTGTTTTTCGAAAATATGCGGTGAAAGTGGTAGTGTTGATGAAAAAGTATGTGATGATTGGAAAAACAAACTGGCAGAGCTGACCACCGGATACGATCCCGAAGACATCTTTAACGCCGATGAAACTGGACTATTCTATAAATGTTTACCTGACAAAACCTTATCATTCAAAGGCGATGAATGTAATGGCGGAAAAAAACAGCAAACTTCACTTAACAGTACTGCTGGGAACAAATTGTACTGGGACTTACAAACTTAAGCCACTCATCATCGGAAAATATCAAAAACCGCGATGTTTAAAAATGTCAATAATCTGCCAACAGATTACACGTCCAACCATAAGGCTTGGATGACTAGTGATGCTTTTTGCAATTGGCTTAAAAGTCTGGATAAAGAGATGAAGAAAAAAAACAAGAAAATTCTAATGTTCATCGATAATTGTACTGCACACGGAGAAATTCCTAACCTGGAAAATATAAAAATAAAGTACTTGCCTCCAAATACCACTTCGAAAACAACCACTGGACCAAGGCATCATCCAAAGCTTCAAAATGCATTATAGGAAGGAAGTTGTCAGACGATTTCTTGCTGATGTTGAACGTCAAACACCAACTACAATTGACGTTTTACAAGCCATGTGGATGATCGCCAAAGCTTGTAATCTAGTCACTGAAAAGACCATTGCAAACTGCTTCAAGAAAAGTGGGTTTAAAGTAACATGCGATGATGAGGAGGACGATTTACCAGTTGCAGAACTTGCTAGGACCTGGCAAAGAATTCAAAAAGAATTGCACCTTCAAGACACTGAGTTCGAAGACTTCGTTACCTTTGATAATGATTTAGCCGTCTGTGGAGAACTAACTGATGCTGACATCGTCACATCTGTGTTGCCGGTTACTAATGCAGAAGCGGATGAAGACGAGGAAGAAGGGGTTGAAATTGATGAGCATAACTTCACAATAAAAGATGCTTATAATGCTTTAAATATAATAAAATCTGTGTTTCTCAAAAAGGGAGGTTTGAGTGACGATGTAGTCAATTCCATCACGAAATTAGATTGCGCTTTGGATGTGATAACTCTTACCGGTGGTAAACAGACAACTATTTATGACTTTTTTTAATCAAGATGAACAAAATTGAGATTAAGCTACTATAACCACATTGTTGATTCTTTACCTTTAATTCGTGATTTTGTTGTGCGAATCTTTGAAATTAACATTAAATTACCTACATAATATGTACCCACCAAATATGTACCTACTTTTACAGATTTTACTGCATTCAATTTTGATTATTAATGTAAGAAAAAAATTGTTACCTACCTAATTGTTTTTAAATAGAAAATACATACAGTAATTTGATAAAAATGTGTTATCATTTATTGTAGAAGTTGTTCGCTATAACAAGATAAGTATGTAATGTTGAGGTGAATACATATAACTATTTTTTTACCTCTTTATAACGAATTTTAGACCAACCTAACCTCAACATAACAAACCTTAGTTCAACGAATACTTGATATAACGAATATTTTCTTGTTCCCCTCCGATTTGTTATATCGAGGTTGCACTGTATTTTGGACTAAATTTAGATTAATATGTATCTATCATAAATCTGTGCAAATGGCAAGTTATGTATAATGCTGTTATTAACAATTGGAAATAAGGATATATGTAATTGCCTTTGTTGATGTTGGTTTGGTTGACGGATGTGTGCTATTATAAATTAAGAGCACTTCTGAAATAGCTTCTAAAAATAATGTAAAAGCAACCTCTCCTGTATTTTTTTTAATATACCATTATTAATTGCCAATTCAAAATAGTCTGGATAACTAGCATTTTCCAAGCATAATGGTTTCTACTTATTGAAAAGTAGGTTTAACAAATAAAATTCAGTGTTATTATTACTTTTAGTTAATTGTTTCTGGTAACAAAGCAGTGCCTTGGTATATACAAATGTTTGGTAAGTTTAACAATTTAATAGAACATCAGATACTTGTTGCCTAGATGAGGATTGAATGTCAATTCCTCTGAGAGTCAGATATTAAGAATTCAATGGTATGCATTATAGTTTTCAAAAAGGTGAATGATTTCAGATTTGTTACATGAAAAACTGTATTTTATGAGCATCTGTTTCGTTTCTTAACACGTGATTCCTTCTCATTTTATTACATATTTGTCATTATCAATTTAATTTAAAATCAAATTTTCAGTATATTTCATGCTAAAAAATGTTATGGTGAATGGAGACACTAGTATGAAACTGTCTACATTAGAGTTTCTCAACGTTGGGTACGCAAACTAGGTGCTGCCAGTCTATCATAGGGGTTCACGACAAAATTTATGTAATGTCCGACTGGCTATCTCAGGCGTATAATACGCACGTGGTGAATATCTCATTGTTGCCAGTAGTCGAGCTAAAATCAAAAGTCACAGTTTTTTGTTAAGGGGGTTTGCCTCTGTCTGCGATATTTCATAGGGGTATGTGGGGCTAAAAGTTGGTCTAGCTCATTTCCTGCTCATAATAAACCATTTTGTTTCCACTGTAATGGTTGTCATTCAGATTTCTGGTGCTCTTTGTTTTGTGATGACACAGATTGCTTGAAGATGCAGGCACTGGGTGAGATGAATCCATTCCTTTGTAGTTTATGTCTTGTCTTACCTTTATATTTGAATCAGACTAATCTGCTCTTATATCAATAATTTAATAAATGAAGTCACCCATGCTTAGTGCTTATTCTGTTTATCACAGAGTGGCATGATGCCTCAGGTGTTGATGTGTTAAAGTCGCATCTGTTGAGTAACGCTGGCTCTATAGGCTTCATGAAATAAGATTGAACTTCAGAATTTCAGTAATATTCTGTTCAAATCAGTTTGTCTGATAGTATGTGTGTCATGACTATATATACACAGTCATCCACACCAACCATTCAACTCACCAAACCACACACATTAAGACATACACTGAATACATTTAATCTCTAACTTGCATGGAAAGACATCTACCAGCTTATATCTATATACAAATAAGCACTTAATAATTTATATTTACCTGCACAAATAAACTGTCACACTCCACAAGATCACTCACATGTATAATAGGAACTTCATGTCCTACATAAAATAGACCACTTCAATATATTCCCATTACAAACAATATACAATGCATTTAGATTTTCTTCACAATTGATTTTTTTTTATCCTCGACTTATACATACTATTAAAAGCGCAATTTTCAATTCAGATTCTATTAAAAATAATTTGTGTATTGAATTCAATTTATTATATAATTTAATATAAGGAGTATTCTATTCCTCTGCTTTGGAATTACTTATTATAATTATTCTGTGAACAAAACTAACAGATAAATTATACTAGTGTTAATGCATTCACTGTCAACCTGTGGTGAAGAAAGTGACAATAGAAATTATAATATATAAATATGGTTATGAAAGTTTCTTAGCATTCTTGTATTTCTAAATTATCTATTTTGTTATTTTTTGCTTCGGGATTTATACCTTTTCAATGTTGAGATCATCAGATGCAGGAAAGGACTAGGCATAAGAATGGAATAAGGCGATGGCACTTCTGAAGGAAGTGCACTGCTATTTGCCTGGAGTGATTAAGGAAAAACATGGAAAACTAATCTCTAAATGGCAGCACAAGGAGTTCAACCTGTGCCTCCTGAATGATAGGGCAGTGCGTTACCAGTCACCAGATGCCCTCAGTTTTTCCTTATTACGTGGATTGAAATAGTAATTTTTTTTGGATTGACACTAGTATTTCTATTCATGGCATCGATTGGTATTTCTGTTGTCTAATAATTGGACTTGAAAATTTAAATGTTTATGCAATGGAGAACTTGAGTATCTGAATACTGGATTTCTGCAGATAGGTTTAGATTAATTCTTAACATTGAGATTCTGATATAGTTTTCTTTAAGTGGGACCAATCTCAATCTAACACAACTATATCTCTCACTAAGATTAATAAATACTATATGGCTGGTGGTCTCAGTTTTTGTTCCAAAATTCACTACTGGCAACAACAAAATTTGTTTAACCCTACCAGTTCCAGGTTTATCCAAGTATCTGTGTGCTGTTTCTAGTCCTGTACCTCATCATACTGGATCACAAATTAAGCCTTGTGCATATCCTCTGGTCAGAAGCTTAGTGATGGCCATTTTCTGGCATCTCAAGGTGCAAACAGAAATACCATGAAATTTGCTTAGCTCGCAACATTTCCAAAAAAGTGATCACTGCCTAATACTGCATAATACAACTGAGATTGAAATGGCTATAAGTGTATCATAAGAATTAACCCTTTGACTGCTGTAGACGCGTTAACGCGCGTGGCTACTACTGCGCCCAGGTGCTCCAGACTTGTATACACGCGCCGCCTTGCCGCTCTGTCTGTGCTCCAGACGTGTATACACGCTCCGCCTCGCCGCCCTGTCTATGCTCCAGACGTGTATACACGCTAGCCTCTTAGCGGCCTGGCTATGAAGCCATGTTTCCACCCAGGGTTGTTAGTTGTTTTCCTCATTCGGCCCTTGAGCATTGGCAGCTGCGATCTAATTTGTGTTGCTCTTTTCCTTTTAGTTTTCGCTGAGAAAATGGCATACAGTCATTATTTTTTTTAACTGCTTAACGTCTCTTAACAGCGAGGTTTTAAGAGATGTTAAAGAATGGGGGGCAAGGAATGGGAAGGAATTCGGCTATGGCCTTTTGAAGGAAGCATCCCGGCATTCACCTGGAGTGATTTGGGGAAACCATGGAAAACCCAAATCTAGATGCCTAGACGGGGATTTGAACCATCGTCCTCCTGAATACGCCGTCGTGTTTGTACCGCGGAAGAAATCATGGAGATTCTTACTAGAAGCGACAGTGAATATAATCACTTTAATATGGATGACAGTGATAACCCTTCGACAGGATCTCGATGTAATTTTCCTAAGCTGTGTACATCAGCTAGTGGAAAATGACCATTTTTCAGAGTTTGAAGCTACAGATTGTTCGAGCGAAATGTGTGGAAAAAGAGAATGCTTTAGTGACGTGTTTGACAGCATGTGCTTGTCGATTAAGCTGCAGGACACAAGTGTGGATTACGTTAACATTCCAGCAGTTTGTCATTTTTCCTGATATTTCTAACGGAATATCATATGATATCTATTGCTGATGAGACCAACAGATACGCGAGAATCAATTCACACTATATTTTCACTATGAAGTGGTTTTAAAAAGTTCTTTTTCCACATTCTCGAACACTGCATTTTAAATGCTCACGCTCTTCACCGAGTAGTAACCGGACGAAAAATGCCAGTTGCAGAGTTTCGTCTGTTGCATCCATAAATTTAAATTTCGTGAGGTATTTTTCAGGATTTCCTGACCCCCCCCCCCCCGTCTTGTAAGATCAGGTTCCGTGAGACGCCACCCCCCCCCCCCCTTGAAATCGCCCTCGCAACTTTTTGAGACCTTTTTTCCAAATTTCATTCATATTGCAAATTCGAAGAAGAGCACGCCAATGCGTAAATACGCTGTATGTTCGATACAGAAAGTGCGTCAAGAAACCAATGCAGAACATGTTATGTATCACTGTGTTTTGTACCATTTTTCAAGGCTTATCACACAAAAAGAATTACTAACCATGGTTAACTGCAGAGTAATAATTATATTACATTTATACGCCTCTAAAACTAAAGGAAATAATTTTTTAAAAATATATATTAACCGGGTCAAAAGAAGACTGGAAAATTTGCAAATTTGTGAAAGGTATTCGGAAAGGTTCTCTCCAGATAAATTACTACGCTCACAAACTAAAAACATTTCAGTTGCTGTAATATCTATATAGTATATGAAGTACCGGCATGTTTGATTACGCAGACATTCACTTTTAGAGGAGCTTTAAACTGAAAAACTTTAGATGTTATATTAACTGTATTTATTTTGTATCTGTTTTTTCAAATTGCAAAGCGACAGCAGAAGAACTCCACACACAATGCTCCAGATGTATTCAGCACACAGCGGTCCGGTCTAATGCGGCATTCCAGCGCAGGTAAACAGCTTAGGCGTAAACAAAGCCGCACTCAGCGAGGGCTCGGCCGGCCGAACCGTAGCAGTTAAAGGGTTAAGAAAAAAATGTAATACTGATTAATTTAAATACCTCAGAATTTATTTTTGCTTTAATATGTCATGACAAAGTGTACGATGTTTTGATATACTTGTCTATTATTTTTAATCAATTGTTTTGCAGTAAGCAAACTAAATTTCTTTTCTCTGTTTGTTTCAGATCCTTGTTTGAAGCAAGATCAGTATTGAAACTTGCCTGCGTATTCTGTGCACAGACATTTGTGTGTTGGTGCTCTCTAACAAAACATGTCTTCTGCCATGTCTCAGCTGTTTCTTCCCCTTTGTACGTTTGTACACAGTGCTCAGAGGTGTTTGAAGATGAGATGAAACTACAGATTCATAAATACACTGGCAGCACATCACAAAGCAGGTAAGGGTAGGACTTCTTATATTATATTTGTGGTCGCTAAAGTTCTTACAATAGTGTCACAGAGCTGATTAGTAGATTGTCTGGAAGATTCTGGTAGATAGACATTGCACGATTTGTTTGAACTTATTGGTAAACATGGGCACACCCACTTACAAGTGCAGTGAAATATTTCGTCCACCAACCTATTTGAGTCACAGTGACAGGAGAGGTAAGATTAGAGAGATAAGGTGCGGTGCTGGTGCTTAAATTAATTACTTTTTCTCTCGTATCATTTGGCATTGGAATGCACAACAGAGAGATTACTTTTGGTGCTGTGTACCCTCTGCCACCAACTGTTTTGTGAATTGCAGAGTATATATGTAGACATAGATCTCCATTCAGGGAGGTGCAGTTAGTTTTGGTTTTCTGTGGTTACTTTACATCACTCCATGCAAATGTCGGGATGGTTCCTTTAAAACAGTCATGGTCTAAATCCTTCCCACTCCTGACCCTCTGGTTTCCCGTTTCTAATAAAGCCAACGAGGCTGAAACCCATTAAAAATGAGAAATTTCCCCTTGAAGCAAAAGTCCTTTTTGCTATTAATGACTTCTTGAAATCTGACGAAAAATTGCCTGTTGCTGATGACTATACTTTTTAATTTCTTAATAACACATGTCCAATTTCCAAAGTTTTGCTTAAGTAAATTTATTTAAATGGCAAAAAATTGGTCACTTTGTGTGTCTCCTCGAAATATTCGGTCTTAAAACTCTTTGCTTAGATTACCTCATGGCTAACAAAATTTGACATAAACTTATAGAAAGTTCATCATCAGTTTGTTCCTTCACATTCAACTTTTTAGAAATGGAATATTAAATTGAAAATAATCCTTTTGAAGACCTAGTAGATACTTGGGTTGGGCAACAAAATATAAATATACAAAAAATATGAAACTAAAAAGTATTAGACTACCAATAGTTAAAGCTGTTACAAATAGCAGATATACAAATCTTTGAAAGATGGGAAAAAAAGGATGTTAAATACTGAGCAAGTACAGTTTTGAAAATAAAGTAATTTTTTTCTTAGTAATATGTAGACCATTTACAATGGCCCCATCAGTTTTGTAGATCAGTTTGTTACTAGAGATGAAGGACCACCATTGCACAACACAAACAAAGTACTCAACCTTGAAAGAGCTGAAGGAATTAATTTTTTATTCCATAACATATAATCCGTCAGAGTACTCTAAACAATAATTGATTAACATATAAAAATTTACATCAAAGATTACACCACATTCAGGATGTCATATTGAACTTTCAAAGCTGCATGGAGTTTAGAAACCAATTGATCTTCACCAGAAAAAGGTAAAATCGATTGCATCCATCAGAAAGGTTATGACCGTTACAGTTTTAACTGGAACGAAATAGATCTTTGTATTGATAGTCTTGAAAATCAGAAAACTACAATTGGAACAAAATAAAACCTTTTGGTCCATGTGAATAAAGAAATTGACAGAAGGGCAAGAAAAAGAATTGTCTGAGTAGGACATTCTGCCATGAAAGTGCTTTGTCAATGGCGAAACTGAGTGAAGCGTAGTACAGATTGGAACATACATTGCATTTACTAGAGTTTTTCAGCCCTGATATCCATGCAGTTCCAAGGCAAAATATATTTATAAACAGAACATATTTCGAATTAAATGATCTGATTGCAGACATAGGTGGATATGTTTTAAATTGCATATTAGGAACTGAATCCATTTATTGGAAGAATATTGGACATTGTGCATTAAGCTATAAGCTACTGTATATAAAGAAAATGCTTATTAACAGGAATTTCTTTCCCTGCAAGTTATAGAACTTCACATTGTCCTCAAATGAATTGTTTATTTCAATTTCATGTGCATATTTTTTAGAAAGAAATTAGAATTGGTTTTGACATTTTATTATGTGAATTTATTTCGCCAAATGTAAAAGTTTTTTATTCTTCTGTCACTGTATCCTTAGAGGAGGTTGCTTACTGTCCTGGAATAATTAATTCTCTGTGTTGTCTGTCACTCTTCCTGAGGTAGGCTCTCCAACTAGCAAACAACTCCACTGATTTTAAACTAATTACCACATTGTTTTCTAAAGATTAAAGCCAAGTTCATATGTCTTGTTGACTTCTTTTTGAAGAAACTATCTTGTGTACTATACACAAAGATCATAGTGTCAAGTTCACACTATATACTGGTTAACTGTGAACTATTTATCCGGCTCTGTTTTCTGGAAAATGGCTTCATAATGCAAGTTGTGGTATATCTCTCCCTAACACCTTTAGTATGTTTGTTCATTCAAGTGGTTGGTTTCCAAATACAATCTGTCCTAGCAGATTCTGGTGCAGATGTTTTATAATGCTAATGTCTTTACTCTCCAGATCTACACATTTTCACCAGTAAAGGTGGATATTTCCATCGAATATTGAATTAACTATGTGAGACATTTGTTTGGGGATCAGATCATATCTGTAAACTGGAAACCAGAAAAGCTTTCTAATGTTTCGTTTTATTGTTTATTTAGCTTGTAAATGTGTCTGTCAAACTTGTGTTATAGACTAGTAATGAAAATCTATATACTTATTCCTTTCTTCCATTCTTTTTTTTATAAAAAATGATTGTTAACTATTTTTTAATAGTAATGTTAGTAGAAAGTGACTCTTTTTCATATTTTATTGTGGTATTTATTATTTATTTAATAATAAAGGAACTATTGATATATAATCAGAAATATTACTCCATAGGAAAGGTCACTGGTCTATTCAGCTGTTAAAGTCTTTTAATTAATTAATTTTATGCTTCTCTAAGAAATAAAATATAAAACTTTTGCTTATATAAATTTTGTTATTGTTTGTTAGATACACAGTTTACCTTATCAATGTCTTAGTTTAGTAAATTTATAATTCACTAGATGATGATATTAGTGCTTACTTTAGAACAGACAAGTATTTTTAAGCAGTATTTCCTATAATGGATTTGGTTTTTACTAAAAATTTAGTCATCACATTTCTTCAGTTTACACTTTTAAAGACATTTTGTATTAGTAGCAGCACAGTTCATTACACATTGTATTATTCTTCTTCGATTATTCCCTTTAAAGAGAGCAACTGATCTTGAGTAGTCTTGATGTTACACATTGTATTATTATATTTAACAATAATAAAATGTTGATGTCATAAAGATTCAGCCTACAAGTGATAAATGTTATATATCTATAAGTTGTCAATTAAAATAGTTTGCCAGTGTAATAAGTCCACCACATTCCAACAAAAAAATTTCATTTTTGTAGGGACTGCATGAAATGTAGTTACAATGATGAGCAGCAACATTATGCCAGTGAATTTCAAACAAGAAGTCTAGAGGAGCAGCTAACTACCTTCAGATGTACTAACAGCATTCATTTTGGCCAACGCCCTAATTCAGGCGAAGATTGCGGAAAATCTATAACTAAGTATTGTGATAGTTGTGGTAAATCGTTTAAGGGGTCTTGGAACCTTAAAATACATCAGCGGATTCATTCTGCAGAACGTCTGTTTTCTTGTGGTATTTGTGGTAAATCGTTCACACAGTCAGGAAACCTTAAAATACATCAGCGGATTCATTCTGCAGAACGTCTGTTTTCTTGTGGTATTTGTGGTAAATCGTTCAAACAGCCAGGAAACCTTAAAAGACATCAGGGGATTCATTCTGGAGAACGTCCGTTTTCTTGTGATATTTGTGGTAAGTCATTTACAAGACCTGGAACACTTAAAAGGCATCACAGGATTCATTCTGGCGAACGTCCGTTTTCGTGTGATATTTGTGGTAAATCGTTTAAAGAGTCTGGAAAACTTAAAAAACATCAGCGGATTCATTCTGGAAAACATCCGTTTTCTTGTGATATTTGTGGTAAGTCATTTACAAGACCTGGAACACTTAAAAGGCATCACAGGATTCATTCTGGCGAACGTCCGTTTTCGTGTGATATTTGTGGTAAATCGTTTAAGTGGTCTAGGGACCTTAAAATACATCAGCGGATTCATTCTGCAGAACGTCCGTTTTCTTGTGGTATTTGTGGTAAATCGTTCACACAGTCAGGAAGCCTTAAAAAACATCAGGGGATTCATTCAGGGGACCGTCTGTTTCCTTGTAACATTTGTGGTAAATCGTTTACACGGCCAGGAGACCTTAAAAAACATCAGCGGATTCATTCTGGAGAACGTCCGTTTTCTTGTCATATTTGTGGTAAATCGTTTATGGAGTCTGGAAATCTTAAAAACCATCAGCGGATTCATTCTGGCGAACGTCCGTTTTCTTGTGATATTTGTAGTAAATCGTTTGTTAGGTCTGGGGACCTTAAAAAACATCGGTCGATTCATTCTGGAAAACGTCCGTTTTCTTGTGATATTTGTGGTAAGTCATTTCCAAGTCCTGGAACACTTAAAAGGCATCACAGGATACATTCTGGCGAACGTCCGTTTTCGTGTAATATTTGTGGTAAATCGTTTAAGGGGTCTTGGACCCTTAAAATACATCAGCGGATTCATTCTGCAGAACGTCTGTTTTCTTGTGGTATTTGTGGTAAATCGTTCAAACAGCCAGGAATCCTTAAAAGACATCAGGGGATTCATTCTAGAGAGTATCCAGTTTCATAGAAAATTTGTGGTAAATCATTTACACAGTCAGGAGACCTTAAAAAATATCTGTGGATTCATTCTCGAGAATGTCCATTCTTGTAATATTTGCTAAGAGATTCTGGAAATCTTAAAACACATCATACATTTCATTCTGTAGAGCGTCTGTTTATATGTGATATTTGTGGCAAGTCCTTTACAGAGTCTGGATCCCTTAAGATAAATATGCGGATTCATTTTTAAGATTTTTTTATTTACTTGTGTCATTTTTTTAAACGTAGTAATGTAACTTATAGATGTGGACTAAGGATCGCATAGGGTAATGGTTCATTCATTTAAATGCTCGTTTTCTTGTGAATTTTGTGTAAAAATTTTTAAGTTAACCAGTGGTCTTAGATTTTAGCAGCTGAATCATGAAGTTAAATGTGCATATTCTTTTGATATTTAATAAAAAAACTAACATTGTTTTTGTATTCTTGAAAGTTAATAGGTTTTTTTTGTGTTGCTTACACAATACATGTTTAGATAGCCTATGTATTCTTAAATTGTGAATTAACTCAGTTATTCAAAATGTTAATTTTACTTCTAAAGTTAGTGGAAAATATTTTATAGTCTCTGACCAGCAATGTATCATTTGTTCCAAAAGAACTTAATCTTTATATTTCATGGAATTTTTTGTTTTTTATTTCAAAATCCTTCAAAACAGACATAAAGTATATCTGTCATTGTAGAGAATCCTTTTAATAATTTAGGAATCATTAAATGTTGTGATTGCCTTTATATATTTAGTTGCTGTTTCCAAAATCTTTTATGTAATTGAATCAGTTATGCACATTTTGTAGAATAGCAGAGCAGTGTTGGTTTCTAATGTCAATTAGGTTTCGGAGTTTGTTGTATTATTTGTATGCTTTTTCAGTTTTATGGAATCATGAAACTTAAAAGGAATTAGACATATAATTCATTTTGTTTTTAACTTTTAATTATCAAATTTTTTATAACTATGTATAATAAAGTGCTATTATTGAGTTTGTAGTTGTTGATATGCGAGTATATTGACAGAATTATGAATTAATATTATTTAATTTGTTTTTAGTTTTTTTAGAAATAATATGTTTCAAATGGTTATTTAACTTGCTACTATTAGTGAAAAACATATTTTATAACAGTTTTGAAAGTGAGAAATTTCTGATTAGCGATTTACACATCATGATTGTATATTTTGTACAAGCTGGTATACAGTGTTTTAAGTTTCCAAATTTAATCAAGTAACTATTTTGTTAATGTTCTGTCAGTAACTCCATATCAGTCATAATTGTAATAAGATAGTAAAATGATATTTAGTATATCTAGGTTATTGGCAGAATAAATGTTGTTGGTATCTAAGCTCTTTTTGTATTGATTTTTGCTATAGAATAATAAAGTAAACAATATGTAAATGGAGACTTTCCCGGCGTATTGATTCAATGAAAGTTTCACGGGAGTCCAGCCGGATGGAGTCATAATACGACGATGTTTCGACAACCTGATGAAGACAACCGAGCAGGTTGTCGAAACGTCGTCGTATTATGACTCCATCCGGCTGGACTCCCGTGAAACTTTCATTGAAGTAAACAATAGTTTTTATAATTTTGTACAAATTTAGTTTAGTGTTATTTCAAAAATATATTTTATATTGAAATCATCATAATGTTTATCATATTGTGATGGACATTTTGGAGGTGAGGGTTTGAGTAAGAGCAATTAGTATTTTATGGAATAGTTTCTCTATTTTGTGAATGTAACTTGCAACGGGTCTGATCGTTGAAGACAGATGAAACTCAGCACAACTTATTGTTTGATCAAAATGCTTACGGCAAAGTCACCTTTTGGCTGGTTCAATCTGGTCAGCTATGACTGAAATTCATGTTTACTTCGGAACATAAGTATCATTACTCCCTCTCATTCTTCGTGTAGACTTGAACCAGCCAATATGGGTTGGCTAATCGATCGCGCTGACTCTCGTAGCCTAGCCTAACGCTAATGCTGTCCGATCAAGCTGCCATGTCTTCCCTCATAGTCATTCAGTCCATCAGTCAATATTGGAAGCAGTAATTTAGTTTCAAGTCGCTAGCATTCGGAGTATTCCTTGCAGAACACAATATCGACTGTAAATGCACAATTTTCAGTTGCCATTAAATGGACTCGTTACCAGTTAGGCGTCTTCTCATCTGATAGGATAGTTTAAACCCATCCAAGCCTTCTCTATCCTCGGTTCTCCAACCCTAAGATGGAGTGGTGTCAGATTTCCTGATAAATCACCATTATTGGTATCTCACAAGATGAAGAACTCTACGGAAGAGCAGAAGACTTAGCAGAGGCGTAAAAACATGAAGGTTAGTCAGTCCACTTAAGGTCCACCACTCACAACGTCCACAAATAGGCCAACAACCACTCAGACCCCTGACGTTATGGTATATTGATTGCTGTAAGCTTATAAGGACAGTGTTAATTGTTTGAATGTATTATACTAATTGATAAGAAGAGTGTTCTTTGATGCAAGGTTTTGACTGATTTAGACTAAATATTTTCTATAACTTGTGAGTGAAAATGATTCTGAAGCAGCTAGTTAGTCAACACAACATTTTAATAACCTTATCTCAAACAATATCTTGTTGTTTATGTGATATGTTGAGAGGTATTGTCGATATTTTTCATTGATACAGAAAGCAAATACTGATCTGATAATACTAAACTCTATTAATTTATTATTCACTTCTTTTAAGAAAACCATCGTAGTGGTTGTTCACAGAATGTTGTTGTTGATGAGGAAGCCTCTTTTAAGCTAGGTGCTACTTCAGGCTTTCCTCAAGGAGGTGTAATAGGACCACTTCTTTCCCTAATTTTTATAAACGATCTTGGTGACTCTTAATTGTAGGATATGACTGCTTGAGATGTACTTATGTATTGGGAAGAAGGTGCTCTGATAATTGCTTAGAACTTCAGCACGATCTGGATGTTATTTCGGAATGGTGCCATAAATGGCAGCTTTCACTTAACTGCAAAAAGTGGAAGGCAATGAAAATAATTAATAAATAGACTCTGCATGTTTATGAGTACAAAATTAGAAATTCAATTATTGACAGAATTAATTACCTGAAATATCTGGGCATTAAAGTACAAAGCAACATGAAATGGGACTTAATCTTAACTTCCATTGTAGGCAAAGGTTTTTCTAGATTACGATTCATAGGTCATATTTTGAGAAATAAGATAAAAAAATATTATATGGTTGTTCCTTCTTGATGAGTTGTTAATAATATATATACAGACAACTTTTTTCTCATTCGGAGACCTAAGTAAACAAAGACGTAAAGTATGGAATGTATACAAATGTAAAATTAGGTTATAAACTGTTCAAACGGAAAAGATATTGATTAATAACTGATTCTTTTGCTTATGACTAATTTATTATTATGTAATTTCACTGTTTGCCATAGCATTATATTTTCATTTGTACAACCTATTATACCAACCGGTAAAAATACCATCAGTAATAGAACGGTCTTGTAGCTCAGTAGTTAACGTGTCTAACGATGGTTCGAATCCCAGTATTAACTGGTATTCTCAAAGGCCCTTAACTCGACCTTCACCTATGCTTGCTGTGTAATATGAATATTGCTATAACAAATCTGTGGTTCAGATTCCGCGTTAAGCTGTAGGTTCTGTACACCTGGTACTATCAACTAGTTACCTTGAACAGCCACGATAAGGGGCGCATTGCGCGGCGAATCGAAAACACTGTCACGTGGCAGCTGAACAATCCTTCAGGATCTCCCATATGATTATTGGATTGGCCGTCAGTAATCAAATGTATATATATGCTCTAAGGCAATTAAACTAAGGAAGGATAGGAAAATATGACCCGACGCTTACCACAGATAAAGGCGGCTGGGAACGACGAACACAAAAAAAACACACACAAGAAAAGTGCAATATTTCGACTTACAGCATTAACCGTGCAGAAGTGAGATGTGTACACAGCGACAGCCGTCTGGAGAATGGCTTTACCACCGCGGATGATATGTTGGAGAGGGGGGAAAGGGAATCTAAATTATTGGAACAATAGTCGATACTGTTGACTGTATATTATCATTGAAAGTGGTAGACCAACGTTATAACTGAGTGAGGATACATGTATTAATCAAATTTTGAAAAAGTGAAATATAAAACATAAGAAATATCAGATTACAAGAAATATAAATAGAAGCGATAATAAGTGCTGGGTTTGCTACGAAGAATTACTAGAAATTGAGGCCTGTAGGATTTCTGGTGTCCAGGATATTCTGATAGGCTAGTTCGCATCTACGTAGTTCAGAGGAGATTGTGTTGTCAGTGAAAACTCTGTTCACCCTAACTCAAAACAGGAAGGCAAAGATACTACAGAGCTTAGTAGCAGGACTATTACAAAAGAAACTAGAGCGACAAAAAATGGATATCAAATATAATAAAGAAATTTAAAATCACTACAGGTGAAACATGAAAATAGAATTTTGTTGTTAGTGCACTAAGTAAATTTGGCAGGAGGACATTGTTAAAATCGAGATAGATGTTACTGAAAATATGAAAATGGTGGAAGAATTAAGCAGCTGGTTTGAACATGAAGTATAAAAATCAAATCAGGAATATTTTCCATAGTAAAAACATCAGCAGATTATAGAAATGGAAAGAAATCCATGGGAAATTACTAATGAGCTAGGTGTGTAAGAAAATCGTAAAGGGATTGTTATGGGTAATCTTAACACCAGTATGTAGAAGGTAGATCAATACGGCACAGCACTACTAAGAAGTAATATTAAGACCGCATCTTGAGAACTGATACCTGGAACTGAGCTAAAATACTATTAGTTCATGTAAGGAAGAGAAAAAATTACCTTAAGAAATATGGAGCACTTAGGTTATCTCTGCGACAGGAAGATTGCAGGAGTGCTTGATACCCAAGTTCATCGCCAATGTTTGTAACGAAAGGAGTTTTTTTTTTATAAGGTATGAATTCTTGACAGTCTTTTTCAGTGGTTTGGCGACAGCTATTTCCGATCAAATGTACTGCTTTTCAAAATATACTCTCGCTTATAGTTTACCATTCAAGGATACTGAAATACACACACTATCTTCGATACACTCAATACATCAATTCACAGTATTTCTCACCAAGAACTAATTAAACAGCAAATTGTATAAAAATAATATACCCAAGAGGAAAAATGGAAAAATTTTATGTGTGAGAGAATTGTATTTCCTCAATTGCACGGTTTCTGCTGAGTGACGTGTGATCTAATGTGTCTATTCCTGAAATCCCAGACATCGTCCACTGGAGACAAATATGTGGACCATGTTGTTCAAAATGTGCTCATAACCTTCCAACCACATCCAACTCACTCTGGCTGTATAAACTGATTACCATCATTCCTGTGTTTGGACCTGCGTGACGTTCCGAAATCACGGCAACGTGAGCCGTTACTCCCCTACGCGTGTATACGTGTTCTCGATTATTGCTTTGCCATAGACAAGACTCGTCTCTAAACAAAAATGTATGCCATTCACATGTGTATTTGAATTTTGCAATAAACCTCGTTAGACGATGCTGGCAATGAAATCAGGTTAATGGAACACATTGCATAGGGCACGGAAAATGTAACCCAGATTCAAGCAGTCGGTTTACAATCGTCCAGGGGGTGACTCTCCCTGTAACCACTGCTTGGATCTGGCCTGCAGTCACCTGTCTACCATCAACAGCCACCCACACGATTTGGCGGTCTTCACGTGCTGTTGTCCACCTGCATGGGCCTGTGTCTGCTCCAGGAGCATTAAGGCCGCCACACACACGGACGAGCCATCTGGCTCTAGGCTACTTGGCGTCAGTCCAGTCTAAGGGTCACTCACGACCGAGCCACGCCAGGTCAGTCTGCTGTAAGTCGTCGCCTGGTGTACAACTGTCATATCGTGAACTAACTAAATATATACGTCTATTTACGTTAGTGTATTTACTATAAATTGCACCTATGAATGACGAGGAGTTCATAAATTCAGCTGCTGCAGCAATTTGCAGTTGTGTGAAAAAAAAAAAAGACCAAATGGCAGAAAGGATGGCTTTCAGATAGTAAACAATTGACGGATTCAAATTTGGTGCAACAATTGTCGCTCGAGCCTGCTGACTGGAGAATTTATTTACAGATAGATGAGATCTCATATAATACGTTGCTCAAAATGGTCACTCCATCGATCAAGAGAAGAGACGCGAACAGGAGACAAGCCATCACACCTCACGAGAGACTGACTGCTACGCTACGGTACTTAGCAGTGGATGTACCTACGAAGAACTGAAATTCGCTACAGCTATCTCACCACAGGCTGTGGGGTGGATAATACCTGACACCTGTCATGCGATTTTGCGTTGTCTCAAGAATTACATGAAGTTATGTCAAATATCAAATTCATTTTTGTAATAACTTACGAACAAATGTTTATTTCATAGTTAGCAGTAAAAAGTAATATAATATGTAAAATAGGTTTTATCACGAACTTTGATATTCTCTGTTAAATATTGTTCACGGTATCTGTTGATTTGAGATCTACAGAGGTAATCGTTATTAGCATAAACAAACAGAGCGTCGCTCTCAATAAATCTAAACAATTGAATACAATTAAAAAAAATAAGAATGTACAATCATATTGTACTTGTAAGTTAAAATTGTGCAGGTGAAGTAACTAATTTATTTATGTCATTATTTGCTTGCAGTTGTCTAATACCATCTAAGAATGGAGGGCAATCGCTCAACGTTTTTAATATAGATGGGATTTTCCACACAGTCTCGGGGCCTGGGACGGGAAACATATCCGTATCTCCCACCACCAGGAAGCAGATCATTCTTTTATAATTACAAACAGTTTCACTCAGTTATACTCAAGGCTTGCGTTAAGGCTGATTATGATTTTACGTGGGTTAACGTAGGCACCAATGGTCGAATATCAGATGGTGGTGTGTTGAAAAATACAGAGTTTTTCAAGAAACTGAATAATGGCCAACTAAATTTACCTTACGCAGAACCTCCTTCGGAATTTGTACCGACT